>JAYKAV010003261.1:0-14055 GCA_035582835.1 Phoebastria nigripes | reverse complement strand
CTGCACTTGGGCCACAACAACCCCATGCAACGCTACAGGCTGGGGGAAGAGTGGCTGGAAAGCTGCCTGTYGGAAAAGGACCTGGGGGTGCTGGTTGACAGCTGGCTGAATATGAGCCAGCAGTGTGCCCAGGTGGCCAAGGAGGCCAACAGCATCCTGGCCTGTATCAGAAATAGTGTGGCCAGCAGGAGTAGGGAAGTGATTGTGCCCCTGTACTCAGCACTGGTGAGGCCGCCCCTCGAATACTGTGTTCAGTTTTGGGCCCCTCACTACAAGAAGGACATTAAGGTGCTGCAGCGTGTCCAGAGGAGGGCAACGAAGCTGGTGAAGGGTCTGGAGAGCAAGTCTTATGAGGAGCAGCTGAGGGAACTGGGASTGTTTAGCCTGGAGAAGAGGAGGCTGAGGGGAGACCTTATCGCGCTCTACAACTACCTGAAAGGAGGTTGYAGCGAGGTGGGTGTTGGTCTCTTCTGCCAAGCAACTAGCAATAGGAYGAGAGGAAATGTCCTAAAGTTGTGCCAGGGGAGGTTTAGATTGGGCATTASGAAAAATGTCTTCACTGAAAGGGTTGTCAAGCATTGGAACAGGCTGYCCAGGGAAGTGGTGGAGTCMCCATCCCTGGAAGTATTTAAAAGACGTGTAGATGAGGTGCTTAAGGACATGGTTTAGTGGGCATGGTGGTGTTGGGTTGATGGTTGGTCTYGATGATCTTAGAGGTCTTTTCCAACCTTAATGATTCTATGATTCTATGATTCTGTATTCACACCRAAAAGATAGAGGTGAGAAGACAGCAATATGGGAGAAGCTCTCTCTTTTTTAGGGGAAATCGGTATGACTTGGTACCTCTCTGAAGTGACAGACTGACACACATAGTATGGGGAACATACAGGAAGAATTAGAAGTCTGCATGCAGTTTCAGGGAAACAAACTCATGAATATCAGAGATGTGGTGGGATAGCTTGCATGACTGGTGTGCTGCCATTGATGCATATAGGTTTTTCAGGAAGAACAGGCCAGGACAACGGTGGTAGAGTTGCCCTTAATGGGAATGCATAGAGATCTGCCTGCAGATAGATGATGAGCCAATTGAGAACCTGTGGTCTGAGGGCAGACCAATGTGGGTCATGTTGTGCATGTCTGCTACAGACCACCTGATCGGGAAGAATTAGAAAAGACCATGTTCAGACAACTGGAAGAAGCCTAAAATTCTCAGGACCTGGTCCTCATGAGGATGTTAACATCATCATTGACAAATTTATGAATACGGGGCAGATAAGTGGACAGTGAAGTAGACTGAACTGCAGGGTTCAAGGCATTATGAACAGTGGCATGAAGTCCASCTGGAGGCCGGTCATTAGTGGTGTACACCAGGGATTGACACTGGGTTCAATACTGTYCAGTCTCTTCATTAATGACCTGGGTGATGGGACAGAATGCACCCTCAGCAAGTTTGAAGATGATACAAAACTGGAAGGAGTAGCTGATACTAGGTGCACTGTCATTCAGAAGGACCTCAACAGGCTGGAGAAATGGGCAGAGAGGAAGCTCATGCAGTTCATTAAAGGGTAGTGCAAAGCCCTGCACTTGGGCAGGAGTTATTCCCATACATCAATACATGCTGGAGGTCAAACAGATGGAAAGCAGCTTCCCCACGAAAGAGCTGGGGATCCTGGAGGACAACACATTGACCATGAGGCAGCAATGTGGCTGTATGACAAAGAAGGCCAACAGCCTCCTGGACTGCCTGAGGAAAAGCGTTGCCAGAAGATCAAGGGAGATGATACTTCCTCTCTATTCAGCACTGGTGAGGCCACATCTGGAGTGTTGTGTCCAAGCCTGGTCTCCCCAGTACAAGAAAGATGTGGACATAGTGGAGGGAGTTCATCAAAGGGATTGGAGCAACTGTCATATCAGGAGAGGCTGAGAGAACTGGGGTTGTTCAGCCTGGACAAGAGAAGACTCAGAGGGATATTCCCCCAGAGTCAGGTATTAATATATCTTGATGAGAATATGGACTCCTCAGTTGTTTCCAGTGACAGAATAAAAAGCAATGGATACCAATACATTCTGTTTAAGCATTTTTTTTTTTTTTTTTTTTTTTTTATATTGATGGTGATTAAACCCTGGAGCAGGTTTCTCAGAGAGGCTGGGAAGTCTCCGTCCTGGGAGATATTAAAAACCTGATTGGACACAGCCCTGAACAAACCTGCTCTAGTTGGTCCTGCTCAGAGCAGGCCAGTTGGACTAGAGGATCTCCAGAGGTCCCTTCCCACTTCAACAATTCTGGTTCTGTGATAAGTTTCTGTGAAACTTCATTGAAAGTTGAAGTATTACTTTACAGGACTGAGCCACATGTAAGACAGGGTTTCTTCCAGCTGAATACCAATTTCTGTTCCAGTTGGAGGCACTGTCAAAAGACTAATGACTATAGTGAGAGAATCAGATGTACGAATGTGCCATATTAGATTACTATGTTGCATATTATTTGCATAAAATGCAAGTTAACAAAGCTYCTTTCTTACAAGTTTTCAGTGAGTGACTGGAAACAAGTTCATGTGGCAAAGCTACACAAAATTAAAATAATCAGTATCACAGGAAACTTCTGGCCGCTAAAGAAATATATTAATTTTTAGCTTTTAACCTCTTTCATAGAAGTTGTTTGATAACAATAAGACTGCAATTTCACTTTGACAATGACATTCAGGAAGACAGGTTTCTACTAATCAGTAGATATTTGTTATTATTGATAAAATAATAAAGGATGATTTGTGTAATGCAAAAATATCTACCTACATTAAGGAATACTATTTGCTTACATTAGGAGGCACATTAAGAACCTTGTGCAATGGTTCATTATTTTGTACTTCAAAGATTTCTGAAGTAAAGGACAGAAAGTTCTACCTAGTTTGTCAAATATTATAATTCCATAGCGTCGGTAGCCTTCACTTATCTAGGGCATAGTCTGTTCCAAATGAACTCAGTAGGAAAGCTACAGGGAACATTTGAGATGCAAAAGAATGGGAAGTCTAATTAGATGAACAGAATACTCCATTCATCCTTCCTTCTTCTCTCTGCTTATATTTCCATTCAGAATTTCTGCACGCTTCTGACTGAAGCTCTGTGGAAACTCTTAGTGTGAAGGTAGGCACATTTCATGCAAAGTCAGGTGTTAAAACTTAAAAATTGAGATGCATGACAGTCTCGCTTTTCAAAGATGATAAAGGACATGACAGTAATGTAGTCTTGCATTTAAATGACCTAAGGAAATTAAGTTTAAAGTCAATTTTCTGTATAGTAATACCTTCATGTAAGCATTTTATTGGAGTCAATAAAATCAGAAAAATAGAATCTTATTCAGCTGCTGTCACGCCAATAGTAAAAAACAGCCAGGGTAACCTACAGCTGTTCSTTACTTGGTCTTCAAGAAAATTTCTGTTGCCTGGGAAATGGTAAAAGAGCAAGTGGCCATGGAATTCAGGCACTGCAACATCTGTGTACCAGGGACTCAGAGAAGTGAAGTTTTTAAATYGTTATTTGTCACTTCTGGAAGTTATGCTATCAAGAACTGGGTTTGCAGCAGTGCCTATATGCRCACAGAACCTGGAATGACTCCCTCTACTCTGCTCTGGTGAGACCCCATCTAGAGTACTGCATCCAGCTCCAGGGTCCCCAGCACAAGACAGACATGGACCTGTTAGAGCGGGTCCAGAGGAGGGCCATGGAAATGGTCAGAGGGCTGGAATGCCTCTCCTATGAAGAAAGGTTCAGAAAGTTGGGGTTGTTCAGCCTGGAGAAGAGAAGGCTTTCGGAAGACCTTATTGCTGMCTTTCAAGACTTAAAGGGGGCTTATAAGAAAGATGGAGAGAGACTTTTACCCAGGCCTGTAGTGACGGGACAAAGGGTAATGGTTTTAAACTGAAAGAGGRAAGATTTAGACTAGATATGAGGAAGAAATTTTTTACAATGAGGGTGGTGAGATACTGGAACAGGTTGCCCAGAGAAGTTCTGGATGCCCCATTATTGGAAGTGTTTAAGGTCAGATTGGATGGGGTTTTGAGCAACCTGATCTAGTTGAAGATGTCCCTGCCCATGGCAGGGGGATTGGAACTAGATGATCTTTAAGGTGCGTTCCAACCCAAAGCATTCTATGATTATATGATTTCCTCCTTAGGAGCCTCGATTAAGTGCCTTAAGTTATAGAAAGGGCAAACCCTCATCTGTTCTATGTATCAAGCTAAGATTTGGAATCTAAAAAAGCCAGACACCAAAAACTCAGAAGAAGTTAGATTATTAGTTGCATATCTGTATGTGCCTATTTGTTAACTGTATACCAAGCTAAACATGAATCAAATAAWTAATAATTTGCAAGCAGTCTTAACTAATGTCCTGGTTTTGGCGCCAAGGTCACGGGTTCGATATCCGTATGGGCCACCAGTAGTGTTTACACTAGTCAAGGACTTTTCAGCTTCCCATGCCCTGCCAGGTRCACAAGAAGCTGRGAGGGAGCATAGCCAGGACAGCTAACCCAACTGGCCAATGGGGTATTCCATACCATGTGACGTCATGTTCAGTATATAAAGCTGGGGGAAGAAGAAGGAAGGGGGGATGTTCAGAGTGATGGCGTTTGTCTTCCCAARTAACCGTTACGCGTGATGGAGCCCTGCTTTCCTGGAGATGGCTGAACACCTGCCTGCCGATGGGAAGTAGTGAATTAATTTCTTGTTTTGCTCTGCTTGCGTGCACGGCTTTTGCTTTACCTATTAAACTGTCTTTATCTCAAGCCATAAGTTTTCTCACATTTACTCTTCTGATTCTCTCCCCCATCCCACTGTGGGGGAGTGAGCGAGCGGCTGTGTGGTGCTTAGTTGCCAGCTGGGGTTAAACCACGACAACTAAATAAGTGAYCTTTTCTTGTAATAAATATCTGGAAATTGTAGATTCACTAAGTAGAAACTTGTGTTTTTAATAACTGTATTTCCATTGTTTGATTTTTTTGTAAAAATGCATCTGATATCTTAATTCAGTAGGACTTTTATTGTCCTGAGAACTTAAGAAAATTAGCTCAAACTTTTCCTAAACATAGAATGATAAATTTAGGGGGCTTTTTTATAATCTTGACCCTAGACTGTAAAATCACTTTTATTAAAACTGACCAAATGAACATCTGTAGAAACAGTCTTGGGAGAAAATTTTTTCCCAAGTATTTTTTCCATTGTTTTATTCTAACCTGATAGTATATCATCCAAAGATACACCTTTCTATTAACAAAAATATTTTTTTACAGAAGATTTCACAAAGGCACACTGTCTACTTCATGAATATTTTCATTGATCCCTCTTACTTTTTCCTTAGCAGCAGATATGAACAGTGTGAATAGACAAATCTCTCAAAGATAAGGTGTAAGTAATCATGCACTTTACTCTTTCATATTTCTTTCTGATCTCCTACAGAGATCAGTTAATACACACTAATACATTAGCACGATATGCATTATACTCATTTTAAAACAAAACAAAACAAAAAACCCTAGTGCTCTACAGAACTCACTGATTTTGTCATAACAGTGCCTTATCTTTTAAGTACATACTATAATAGAGGGTAATTGTATGTGCTATACAAGAAACACTTCAGTATTTCTGGTTCAAGACTGAAGAAAAAAAAACTCACAACAAATTACAAAAAATTGAAGGCAATTTGCAAATAAGGATATATTGGTACACATGCATACAGARTTTAAAAGTAAAGGAGGGCACAGCAAATTACTAGATAAACAGAAATAGTTAATTCTAGCTATACTATGTTGGGATAGAACATGCTCTGAAGTTAAGTTGCAAAGAAACTGAGAGATACTGGTCAGAATTTCTTGCATTTGAGCTGTTTGAAGAAGGATTTTTTGTCAGATTGGATGATGGACAATTAAGTTTCTCAGTTAAATGTTAATAGGAAAAAAATGTGGGGTTTTATATTTGAAAAGAAATTGACCTGTTTCTTCACTAATTTTAAAGTTTGTCTTGGAATAAAATCCTTGCTTAGCTCATGTCACAGATTTCAATGTGCCCCCATAAAGATTTGTAACTCAAAATACAGAATGAAAAAGTATGTTCAGCTCTTTTATTTCTTATTGTCCTCAGTTTGAAATCAATTTCATAAGGAATAGATGAGTTATATGATGACAACCGATTTTTGTCAAATGCACTAGAACCTCAGTCTTTCACAAATTTAGATACATGACTAAATTCTTGATGCACATGCACTCCAGGTGATTGTCTTTTGTAGACCTGTATCCTAACTACTGAAACAGGGTTTTTTGTGTGTTGTTTTTTGTTTTTCATATATATATTTCACATATATATGTTACAACACTTGCATAATTGACATTTTTTTCTCATAATTCTTTTTTTGTGGTACTAATCAGATTGCTCTACAAAAGAAACTGTGTCTTTTTTGGCACCTAATTCTTTCATTAGTTGCTAATTTCATTGAGATTAGAAGATAAACAGCAGTAAAGTGCTTAAATACCTTTAAGCGTCTCTGTTTAGATAATTACAGTGCACCACAATTACATTCCTCAAGTGTGCATTGGGTAACGTTGAGCTAATGGTTCACAGAATAAATTCAGTCCATAAATACCTGGACTACTATTTTGTTGTTGGAAAACATAGGGAACATCTGTTACATGGGCTTGTTAGGTGATAACACCATCAGTGTCTGTGGACACCTACGTAACAGCCATAGCCACGTGAAGAAGGAGATGGGCTGAAGTCATTCTTTCTACTGTGCTGAGGCCAACATCAAAAACTGTAGATGTTGYGGCTGTAACAATTCATCCCACATCCTTGCATACAATAATATAGCACTTTTCTTAATGTTTCCTCTTAAAAACAGTTGGACTAGTGTCCTGGTTTTGGCTGGGATAGAGTTAATTTTCTTCCTCATGCTGTGTTTTGGATTTAGTATGAGAAGAATGTTGATAACACACTGATGKTTTTAGTTGTTGCTAAGTAGTCTACTAGTCAAGGACTTTTCAGCTTCCCATGCTCTGCCAGGTGCACAAGAAGCTGGGAGGGAGCGTAGCCAGGACAGCTGACCAATGGGGTATTCCATACCATATGATGTCATGCTCAGTATATAAATAGGAGGCATGGTCCAGGAAGTAGCAATCGCTGCTTGGGCATTGGTCGGAGGGTGGTGACCAATTGCATTGTGCATCACTCATTTTGTATATTCTATCATCATTATTATTATTATTATTATCATTATCATTATTTTCCCTTCCTTTTCTGTTCTATTAATCTGTCTTTATCTCAATCCATGAATTTTACTTTTTTTTTTTCCCCGATTCTCTCCCCCATTCCACTGAGATGGGGGGTGTGAGCAAGTGGCTGTGTGGTATTTAGCTGGCTGCCGGGTTAAACCACAACAACTAGATAGGACGCAGAAGCCTGACTGAGTTTTGTTCAGGTGCAGTTCCATTGTTTTCCAGAGAAGAAAGCTGAACAGGCATAACTCAATAATATAGTTCAATTTCTATGTAAACAGAAAATTAATTTATACATACATAGAAGACTGGGGTGGGGGGGTGGGGGAGGGGAAGAAAACAGGGGGAGATATTTGCATCATCTAGGGCCTAATTTACTTTGGTTTATGCCAGTGATTATAATGAAATCCTACTTCATATGTGACTTTTTTCAATGTAAGAAAAATATCAACACTTTTCAGCTGTTCATGCGCAAAAAAAGATCAAAGCCCTCTATTAAGTATCTTAAATATGACAATCTAGTCATGGACAACATTACAGTTCAGAGAGGAGAAATTAAATTGGTCATAGAATAAACTTGCCTGCAGCTGGTAATGTCTTCTGAAAATTCTAGAACTGACACCTATCCAAGGATTTTTTTCAAATACTATTCTGTAACTTTTCAATTAAGCATTTATTTGCTTTCTAATGGAAGTAAAAATTAATATCTTTAGTCTTCAACTTCTGCTCTGAACATTGAGATTTTGTACCTTTCTCCAATTCATTTTGTTTACATTTAAATACTTATTTATACTCCAGTTTCATAGGAGTCTACATGGTTTTTCCCATTTCATATACATGTATTTAATTAAGCTAGCTAACCAATTGACTGTAGAAGGAACATAATTATTATTATTTACATTGATTTGAACACTTCACTACAGTATCTTGTTTATTTGATGTTGTTTAATCTTCCTCCCTTGTCTTCCTTTTATATTTAGATTATGGTGTGCTTTGATACAGTCTTTTTAATCCTGGCACAACAATACAGCCCATTTATGCATTACCAAAATAAAAATCCCTAGAGATATAAAAATTTAAGATATTACATTTTTCTATTACTGGTTTAAGTGGTTAATGGCATATTTTATTGTTCTGTCTATGCATTCTATTACTGTAACTCAGTTTAACATGGTAAGAAGAAATGCTAAGAATCAACAATAACTAAACCTTTTATTGAATCTGTTTTTCTCCTGATGAATAGTATGCAGCAGAACCAAGGATATCTTGGTTCACGGCTGTGGTGGGTTGACCTTGGCCAACTGCCAGATGCCAGCCCAGATGCTCTCTCATTCCCTCCTCAAAAGGACAGGAAAATAAAATAAGATGAAAAAGCTCATGGGAGATCACTTACCAATTACCATCACAGGCAAAACAGACTCAACTTGGGGAAAATTAATTTTTTTTTTTTTGCCAATTAAAGTAGATGTRGGTACTGAGAAACAAAGACAAATTAGAACACCTTGCTCCCACATCACCCCTTCTTCCTAGGCTCAACTTCACTCCTTCATTCCTGACGACTCTACCTCCTCCATGCCCTGCTGAGTGGCACAAGGAGGTGGGGAATGGAGGGTAGTGGTCAGTCCATAACAGTTCCTTTCTGACGYTCCTTCCTCCTCACACTTTGCCCCTGCTCCAACATGGGTCTTCCATGGGCTGCAGTTCCTTCAGGAAATATCTACCAGCTCCACCRTGGTCTTCTCCATGGGCYGCAGAGGAGTGTCTCCTCCATCACCTGGAGCACTTCCTCCCCCTCCTTCTTCTCTCACCTTGGTGCTTGCAAGGTTGTTTCTCACACTTTCTTTTCTCCCTTTTGCCCTTTCTTAAATACACTTTACCTGAGGTGCCACCATGATGGCTGAGGGTCTCAGCTGTGCCCTGTGGTGGGTCAGTTGGAGCYGGCTGGAACAAGCWGTGTCAGGCATGGGGCAGCCCCGGCCTGTCCTTACAGAATCCCCACCCCCTGCAGCCCCTCCTACCAACACCTTGACACCTACACCCAATAAAATGGCCAATATACAAGTTCTGTCTACTTCTGTGTGCCTCTAACTCTCTTATTTTGACATTATTAATTTTATAAAGTGAAATTTTATACATTAAATAACAGGARGAACACAAAAACTACTAAAGCTACTAGCAGCTATTTATAGACTATTAGGTTTGGGTTTTTTTCCCAAGTATATTTGGAAAGTTAACTATGAAAGTTCTTTTTTTCATTTTGCAACTTTTCAAGGTTAATCAAGCTGTCAGGAAGAAATTGCAAATACATGTGCCTGCACTCAGGAGTACAAATGTGCAATCACAGCAGGAAAAGGAATATGTTTTCCACTTGGTTGCAATGCATTTATCAGGAGAGTTCTCAAGGAAAATGGTCTGTAACTTAGATGTAGTTTTAAGTCATTTTTAAAAATATCTTCTCACGCTATGTTGTTAATGCCATTTCAAAATACTGCTTTGTAAGGGCATAAACTAGGAATGAGCTCATAAGGAAGAGAAATATATAGCTAAACCATATTTCTTTGCTCTGTTTTATCTTTGTCTTATATTGATTCTTAGCACTACATTTTCAAAAAGATGAGATTGTCACAGCCGCCACTGACAATTGCTTATCTAATTGGCCACGCAATCGAATTGCATGCAATTTAACTTTTCAACAGGTAACAAGATGAGACATGGCCTTGGCCTAGTAAAGATGGTTAGTGAGTCAAAAGAGAAAAGCATTTATTTTTAATTCCTTCTCCTTTCTTCTTGAAAGCAAGTTAAGATCAACATCATTTAAACAACCTTCTATGCTTTTGCATGGATGACAAAACAAGCTGGTAGTATTAAAAATGAACTCTTCCCTTTCTTTACTGCTTTCATCACTAGTCTTTTAAAATTATTTTCTTTCTCTGGATTGATCAGCTGAACTGTTAATCAATGGGGAAGGCATAAGTCAGCTGTATTGCTGCAGGAGCCACTATTAAAAGAAGAAACTCCTTGCTTTAAAACAGTACAAATTTTACTGAGGCAGCATTGAATGAAGAGTTCCTTAGCATAAGAACACATTCCTTAGCATAAGAACACGTTTACTAGTCAAATCAGAGATATATCTAGTCAGGTAACTGGTTTTGTTAGTGACCTGTATTGGACAGTTAAGTAAAAAGCAGATATTGACACACCCTTATTTTGTACACCCTTCCAAATATCAGTTATGGCTAGCAATTAAGCTTTCGAGTAATATATAGCTAATATATGTCTTTTCCTGGAGCTCTTTTCCACCACTATAATTGTGTGATCATTTGAATACCGCACCAAAATTCAAGCACTTAAGTTTATAGACTACAGACTTTATGTCCTAGGGAAAAAAGAAAAAAAGAAGAAAAAAAGCAACAGTAACAAGACAAAAATCTTATTTTGAGTGACATACAAATGAAGTTTCTTATTTGTGTGTTTATCTTTCTTCAGAGGGCCAACATTCAGCTTTTTCAAGAGTAAGATGATAAAGGTGCTCTTAGTTGCTCTAAGTCAAGCAGCATTTCAGTGGTTTTCTGGGGGCTATTTTAGGCTTTCTGTCTGTCATCTCTGAGTCCTGGCTATGTTTGCACCCTGCTTTTCTCAGCATTCTCTCAGTTTGCTCGTGTTTGCTCTGTCTTGTGCCACTCTCCTTTTCCCYTGCCCCCCCACCAGTTTTGACCTGCTGTCTGCTTGGTGCTCACTGAAGAGACACATTTCTTCTGAAGGCTCTAGTTGTCTCAGCATGGAGCTGACAAACAGACAAGGCAAAGAGGCTTCTTTCTTCCCTGATGCTCAGAAATATATATCTTTTTACCACAAGTTTTAAACCAGAAATTTCTCTCTTGCGGGCACTTTGGGATACAGGTGAGCTTAGTTTTCTTCCTAAACTGCAGATTACCAACTTCCTCTGGTTGCCTTCCACTTATTTGCACTGAGTTTGATTGAGTACATGAATAAGATGTTGCCAAATGTGAGATGGCAGACCCTGTTTAACCTACAGTTAACAGCAACACACTGGCTACTAACAGACACCCCCCCCAGGTGTCAGTACTTCTGTCCACTAGTTAGGTAGGACCAGTATCATAGGCTGGTCTGAGCTGTCAGGTGCTGCTACATGTGAATGCCAAACTGATTGATAACTCATTGTGGAAGCAAAAAAAAGGATTCTGTACTTTTTCTCCAGCTGAATTTGGCCCTAATATTAAACAATAAAAAGCAAAATTTCTTCTGCATGCTTTACTAAAACTAGCTGAATGAGTAAGGATTAAAAAACATGAATGAATGCTCCGAAGAATTTGGCACCAGAGTCATAAGGTTAACAAAGTAATAGGATACTTTCATAAAATGTCCCTGAGCTTTCACACTGAGTTTTTGTTGATTTATGCTGAACACATTTTTCTTCACTTCCCAAAATCAAAACTACAGAATCTACTTTGTCACATTTTTTATATCCTCATATTCAGATTTTTATTGATCATCACACTTTTCCTCTGCGTTTCATATTCTAMCATTGCTTTTCAAAGCCTACATCTTTCACCTATAGCCCCACAATTCTTGTCTGCCCCTCATATGAAGGACAGCAATATTTACAGCCACAGCATTCTTCTCTTGCGGTCTCTATGATCAGGCCCCTTCTCTCCACATCCTCTCCCTGAGTCTTTTTCAGTGTCTTTTCTCTTCCTTAATTTCAACTTCAGTTTTCCCTGGAATGAGTAATTCCTAATTCCCTGCTTGTATCTGATCTTTCACCACATGTCTCTTTGTGGCTTGAATACTCTGCATATCTTTTTAGTCTATTTGTCTTCTCCTTCCACTGTTACTGTCAAGCTCTGTATGTTTCCTCCCCTCTCTGCTTCACATGGAATTATTTGCCTGCACTGTAGTGTCCTTCTTCAAAACCAGTTCTTCTGTTATTGCTTCCTCATTTTCTTACACATCATTCCCCAAAGAAGAGCATCAGGACATTCTTCTGATAAAGTAATATAACATTTCATCATCTTTATTTCTCTAGGCCTCCATCTGTTTCCCTTTTCTCTTTACCTGTGTCATTTTAATGGACTCAGCAAGCTCTCTGAGGCATGGGTAAAGACTCCCTATAAAACCCTGCATGACACTGGTGAAAATCTATAAAATTTTCAAAACAATAAAGATTTAAAATTAGAAATACTTCCTTTAAATTAATTGCCAGTCTCAGTTTTATGATGAAAATGGCACAGCTACTAAATCAAGTCTACTTTTATCAAGGACAGAATCAAAAGGAAGATATATAATATATAAACCATCTGCTTAGAACTTTCTCCGTTTCAGTTTTATATGATCCTTCTAATCCTACAAAATGTTTTTTTATTATTTTTTAGGTAACCTAAGAATGATCATAAACACTAACCATTTTCAAATTTCCTTTGAAAAGTACTGAATACGTTGTCTTGTGCATTGATGCTATTTTTCAAAATAGTTCTCAGTATTGTGGATGCATAGCATGCTAAAATGGATTGTTTAAATACAGTGTCTACAAAAATCACTACTTTTATGATGAGCCTAATTGGCTCCCATTGACTGTTAACTGTGAATACAGTTGCTTGGTAATTGCTTGTTGTTTTCTCCTGAGCTATACTTTTCACAAATCAGATCAGCAGACACCTTTTTAGAATAAAAATAATGCAAAAGCCTTTCATCTTGTAACTTTTTTTAATGTTTCTTTCTATCGTGGTTTAACCCTGGCCAGCAACTAAACACCACGCAGCCGCTCGCTCACCACCCCCGCTCCGGTAGGATGGGAGAGAGAATCAGGAGGGCACGAGTAGGAAAACTCACGGGTTGAGATAAAAACAGTTTAATAATTGAAATAAAACAAAGTAGAACAGTAATAGTAACAGTGATAACAACAACAATAATAAAATATACAAAGCAGGTGATGCACAGTGCAACTGCTCACCACCTGCTGACTGACGCGTAGCCCGATACACGAGAGCCCGTCCTGTGACGCCAGATCCACCCCCACACTTAGTTCTTATACTGAGCATGACGTCACATGGTATGGAATACCCCAYTGGCCAGCTGGGTCAACTGCTCCAGCTATGCTCCCCCCGCCAGCTTCCCATGCACCTGGCAGGGCATGGGAGGCTGAAAAGTGCCCGGTGCAAGCATCACCCAGCAACACACAAAACATCAATGGGCCATCAACGCTCCTATTATACCAAACCCAAAACACAGCACACCCTCCTCAGCTACTGGGAAGAAAGTTAACTCTGTCCCAGCTGAAACCAGGACGGTATCCACCCCTTATTCTATACCATCTACRTCATGCCCAGGTCTCACATTTTCCAATACATTCCAGTTAAACACCACCATTTTTCCTGCCTCTTGATATATACACAGATATCATTCCCTTAGTCTAGGGGCCATCCCTCTAAAATGTCCATTGAGTTCATTTAGTCCATGACTTTGGGCTCCATCTGTCATARCAGTCYTTCAGGGCAGGAGAGATGGTGTGTGGTGTTGGATTGTTGCATGCTGAAGCCAGTTCTGGTTCCATTATCACTGTGCTCGTCCGGTTCTCTCATTGTTGCACTTTGCTCGGTTTCATCAGAGTTCCTTCTTCATTAATCTGGGTGATTCTTATTGCAATACCGTTGATATGACATATAGTAACCATAGAACTGATGACATACAGTATTATATAGCAATTAACATCATACAATTCAGTTCATTGGCTATTTTCACCCAAAACCAAATCCCCTTGAGGTACACATTGGACTTCC
>JAYKAV010003260.1:300479-370450 GCA_035582835.1 Phoebastria nigripes | reverse complement strand
CTAGTAGACTACTTAGCAACAACTAAAAACATCAGTGTGTTATCAACATTCTTTTCATACTAAATCCAAAACACAGCACTAGGAAGAAAATTAACTCTATCCCAGCCAAAACCAGGACAATGGTGTGACTATAAATGCCTAATAGTTTACTGCTATTAGGTAAGTAGTAAGCTTTCCATGGAAAGCTACTATCCATACTGCTCTAAGCGAAAGTAGTATTAAGCAAATTATTGCAAAGGATTCAAAATGATTCAAGTTTCCATTGAACTACCTTTCTATATACCTGAAAGACTAGGAGGAATCATCTCGCTCCACATTCTGTTTCTTCTATTGTAAAAGTGACAGCAAACGCTTTCCGTGCCAGTTACTACATTAATCTAACCTAAGGTTTAGAAAATGAACTGTTGCAGTAACTATTAACAAATGGTAAATTCTTTTGTTGTTGTTGTTACCATCAATATTTGATATGGTTCAGAGGACAATGAGGTAACATCCTTAAACATAATGGAGTTTGTGCCTGTTTGATAAGCAACCAGAGAGCTCCACTGCAGAAAATGCAAACGCTGTGCATCACAGTGGAGAAAATTGGAGTACTTTATCACATGATCATTCATTTAAGTTCAAATATAATCTAATAAACCTTATGCAATTCAGAAATTTAATTTGGAACCTTGCCTGCATCATTTGTTATGTCAAAAACAATTACTTAACACTAATTTCATCACAATAATTTAAAAAATGCAACTTCTTTGTTTTAGTCAATGAAAGTTCCACTTCATCTGTATAGTCAATTTTGTTCAAAAAGGACATTGAGGTGAGAAAAAAAAAATGGTTCTGTGATCATGTCTTAAACTTATGCAGGCATAAGAGTCTATTCATTTGTTTCAAAATGGAACATAATCAAATCAGTAATACATGCCTCTATTAAAAGATCTAAAATAGGCTTTTCCTATGTTTGGTTTAACTACTGACTCTGTATGCTTAAATTATTTTGTTAAAATCTCTAGGACTGGGAAAAATGGCACAATATCCGTGCGAGCTCTGGATGGTCCTAAAGCCAGCATTGTGCCAGCCACATTCAGTGCTGTCTCTCCACCTGGATATACCATTCTGGATGTAGATGCGAATGCCATGCTGTTTGTTGGTGGTTTAACTGAAAAAATAAAGGTAATGTCTTGTCTGGTGCTAGTGTATTAACTGGCTATTTATGTGGACAACTTTTGTTATTGCCTACAGTAGAAATAGTAAACTTCAATATGCTGGCGTCATTGTAGTAGGTGCTTTAGTAGCAAATAGTACACCTGCACTCTTGAAAGATTATTAGGATTTGCCTAGACATGTAGGTGCACAGACCTGAAGTTTCTCTGCCCATGCTGTCAACTTCTTCTAATCAGAAGCCTGGTGGCTGGCTGTATTGATGCAACATCTAGCCCAAACAACCAATTCCTGCTGGGTAGCTGGATGCTTTACCTTGGACATGCTGCTGCCCCAGCAGGCTTTCAGTATCAGTGACAGGAACTCACTTCTGTTTCCATACATTCCTGGTCTCCTAACAATGTATATAACAATATATATTCCTTTGCATTCAGGGTTTTTTTTCTTTGTCATGTACCCACAGTATCACTTCCTTCTTTCCAGTCTACTTCTGGTGTTTGTGCTTTATTTTCTTGATTTTTGTTCCTGTTTTCCCCCCCAACTACCCCTCTTTTTAACTGCTACCTGCATCAGATCCCTGATCTATTTTCTCCTCTTTTTGCCTGTTCATTTTTCTGGTGACTGCTTCTACATTGCTTAACTTAATGGGAATGACTAGAAGATTTATGCCAAATAGAACGGATGGAAACCTTTCAGCAAAAAATGTTCTCTCATAAGTAGTAATTAGGATATATTTTCCAGTGGAATTCATTACAAAACAATTTAAATGAACTATTTCATTCCTGATCAATATTTTGATTTTTTTTAATGTTAATATTACCCAAAAATCACCATTTAACATTAAAAAAAAAAGCTAACATTTAGACTTTCCCAAACAGCGAACTCAAAGAACTTTTTTTTACACTAAAGTTTGTATATGTCCTCAAGTATTGAAATAGCACAGTATTTTATGGTCCAACTTTCTAGTTTTTAGAAAGTTCAACTTTCTAGATGGTTCTGGTTTGGGAATGTGTGGATAGACATATTCCTTTCTTACAAAGAATAGTGTGGGTGCACATTTCCAGACAAAGACAAAATCAGAGGATACAAGAGGAATAGAAAATATAGATTCCACTTGCTTGAAATCAGTGTCTTGAAGTCCAGCTTTAGCTTCAAAGATATCCATGTTTTTGGAGCACAGACAGGTAACTTCATTTTAGAACCTGATCAGGTTCATAAGTCAGGGCTTCTGCACACAAAAAAAAGCAAGACTGAGCAGACTTGCACAACTGCCAGCTAAATTAACTGAGATTTATCTGACTAACAAGCATTCACAGGAACAGGAAAAAATTTCATGAGATTTTGGGCTAGGAAATTGCAAGTCAGTCCGTATTAGTAGAACTCCGATCTGCGTGCTCTGCTTTATCTGAAATGGATCCACAAAAAATCACGAGCATTTTCAAGTTTTGAAGATGCAGATGCAATGAATCTTGACATTTCTTGTGGAACTTTAAGGATGTAAATAACTGCCATGCACATTTTTTTATGTCATTTGATTTCATATGGGAAACAGACAAGGAAGTCAATTGGAGAATTTCTTGGAGAATTACGTATTAAATAAAGCAGACTTTGTCATCTTTTCCTATGTTCTCCTTACAGCCTTAAACAGAGGTTCTGGTTTCCTCTCTACCTTCCAGCTTTCTATCTAGAGGCAACTAAAGGTGTTTGCTTTCTTCTGTTAGTCATAGACAAGAACCTTTGAAAAGTATTTCTAAAATTAATGAATCGTCAGTTGCTAAAAGTGATACTGCAGAGATTAGTGACCCTTACAAAACCAGAATGGCCTTACTGGCTTTCTGTACTCTGTCCCTTTGATCTGCTTTTTCAAAGGGAATGGAAATAAACCGGGGAGAGGTACTTTATCTCCCACACCTAATAATTCTTCTCAGCTTTCTTTCATTCTTGGATTTTTGCTATGTCAGGTAATTTTGAGTTTCTACTGTTGTTTTCACCAGTAACAAATTTAATTACATCGGCATTATGTCCTGTTTTTCACTCGCCGTAACAACTCAGTGGAATAACACTCCACTGAGCTGGATCAGGACTGTTCAGGGCTTGCAGTGCGGTGTAGTTACAGTGACCAAAGGCCCAAACACACGCAAGTCCATTAGAGGCTATAGGGTTGTGTCTGCCCACCTGACTGAAATGCTCAACTGTCAGAGTCTGGCTGCAGGCTCAGGAAGATGGACTGGCTCAGGTAACAATCGTAAGTGCCAGAATTATGATTAAAAGAATAATTTCATCATTCTGCATTTAGAAAAGCACTTGAGAGTTTGGTTTATACAATATTTAAATTTCGTTGACTCAGTTGAGACCCTAGAAAATGTGTGGTCAGGTGGTTTTTGGCTTGTTGTCTTTGGGTGATCCCCCGAAGGAGTCAAGAAACTTCAAACTCAAATGCCAGCCTAAACCCAAACCTTATTTGAATTTTATTTTAGATACCACTTTTGAGTTATCAGAAGGCAAGTGGAGCAAGTACTGAAACGTAATAATACCATTTATATTTGCACAGCTCTAGAACATCAAACCTCCCAGACCAGAGCTTTCACCTGAATTCTACTTCAAAAGAAATGCTTGTTTACATTAAGAATCCGGAGAATCAAAGATGGTACAGAAATTCAGCAACAGCTGTTCTGTGCCACAGCATAGTCTTGTGCCTAGTCCTAATTTCCACAGCAAAGGTGTTACATTAGACTAATAAAAATGTATGTTTTACTTGATGTCATCTCTAGGTTTAAGTGTTATAAATATTTTATTGTTAAATAAAGAGCTTTTAGTATTACAGCCTGATGGTAGAAAAAGTGAGGCAAAGGTGTACAGAGAGATCATAGGTACTATTTGAGTAACCAGGCCCCAAAGCTGGTACCTACCACTCCAATAAAAGATGTCACCACTCCTAAGAAAGGTCATCTCCCTTAATTTGCACTGTCACAGGAAAAATTAGTTTGAATTTTAAAATATTTAATATCATATCTACTGCTTTTACTTCATGTTTATTAATAGTAGTATTTATTTGGGGTATTTATTTAATATTTACATGTTAACAGTATTTGAATAATATTTAGTCAAGAAGAATTACTTCACAATGAAGCTTCATGAAGTGTGTATTTAGAAAAAAGTTAGCGATTTAGCAGAATCTCTAGAGGGAAAAGGGTTCAAGGGCTCTTGATGTTTCAGGGTAAATAAAAGGACCTGGAACACAGTAATGTTTAAATCTGAACCCTTTCCTGAATGTTTTTCTTTTTTGCTTTAGTTAGATACAGTGAGGGAGAGGTGGGTAGTGAACACAATTCAGCACATAAGACAGTTGTAGGATCAAGTATGAGGTGCAGTGCTGAACCGGAACAGGAATTATGGATGCTGCAAACGTCTGATGCCAGAACAGCCGTTTTCAACCTCAGTAAGAATTCTCTAGATATTTTCTGGAGAATTCTCTATTTTTCCATCTTAGTCAGGAAAACCAAACTGATTTTTTTTTTTTTTCTCCAGGTAAATAAAAACAAGGGCAGAGGTAGGAAGACAGTGTATTGTAAGTTTGGTATGCCTGATATATTTGCAATACAGAGTTCTAAACACTATCAGCCTTGTTCTGTTCAGATACAGTCTGTGAATTAAAAGATAAATGATAACTTTACTTTTTTGGGAATTTTTGTCATCATGTGGTATAGTTGTCAGGCTCACAAAATGAAGACCTTAACTCAGACTCTTTTCTAAAACCATGAAGCTCTTTGGACATTTACCAAGGTCACTGATATTTTTGGAGTGCTTTAGATTTGTCCTGGGATTTTGTCCACATCCCTTTTTGCATGCATCTTTGCAGTGTATTCAAAAACAAGGCTCATTTTCAGTTTTTAAAAACATCTTTCATCTGACTTGAGTAGAAGACTATGATACTTAGATGTCATGAATTTCTCAGAAGTGACATTAAGTTCATACTTGTTGCTAATTAAAACCCTCCCAATTACCGTGGGAGATATCACCAGCACATTAAGTCTTTTGAGTCATACTTTTCCTTGAATATTTTCAAGTTGCACTTCTCCATATTCTCTTGCAAGATCTTAATATTCGTAATTGCTGTATGGAAAACAGCAGGTGCTTGTCTATCTCAAATAGCTAAGTATATAGATTTTCAATCAGCTCATATTGATGAGGTGAAATTTAAATGAAACTAGGTATTTTTAGAAGGATAATTTTGAGCTGAGTACTCTGTGTACTGTCAAATATTACTACCTTGATCACGGTACCATGTTACGATCTAATGAGCATTACCCCATGTGCGTGACCCTAGCTTAATGAGTTTTGATGGGATATGAGTTTTAATTGCTTTGCCATCTGCACTTTTTTCTGCATCCAAAATTCAGCATGAATTTTAGAGGTGTAGCCAGTTGAGTTCACAGTTGGTCTTCTAACTTGGACGATCTGCTCCATTTCCAGGCTTTTGAGCATGAAGTACAGTAGAAACATTTTGCTTATTGTATTGTGGGCAAGATTCCTCATAGTCCTTTCTATGAAGTCTTAAACAGAAATCCAGATAGACCTTAAACAAGTGGGAGCGGGCAGGTCTCTGAATAGCCGGGAACGCTGACAGTGACATGGAAGCCAGGGCAGCTCCTCATTCTCCAGGAATCGTTCTGCCCAGGCCTTGCCCATAGTCTCAAATATAAATGGGATTTTCCATCCTGACTGATACAAAGTTTAGCTCACATTTTCACTGATCAGTTGTTCAGGAGGGCTTCTCAGATTAAATATTATTCTTGATATTTAAAATAATAAAAAGCATCTTCTGGTATTTGTGATTTTCATACCAGTTACACTTTCAGACACAGTAGATCACTTCAAATTGAATTCTAATGAGGTTTGTGTTTTCTGTTGCAGAAGTCAGATGCTGTAAGAGTCACCACCTTCACTGGCTGCATGGGTGAAACCTTTCTAGACAGCAAGCCCATAGGACTGTGGAATTTCAGGGATATCGAAGGTGACTGCAAAGGATGTGCCGTCAGGTAGGTAAAGCACTGACTGTTTCTCATGCTCCTTTGGGAACCTGTCTGTGGTGACAGTGCATTCTGTGGTAAGCAGCAGGAATTTCCACAGCAGCCATGAGGTTCCAGTAGAGAGCTGTGGTCTGTATGCAACGCTGAGAGCTGTAGGAAATATGAAGTTAGGTTGCAATTACACCAAGAGGGGAAGCACCCAATCTGGGTGGTAAATGTGGTTGGTGTCTTAACAGAATTAAGACGGTGTAACAGTGCTGTGATGGAAAGACTCCTGCTAACCAGTAACCAGGATTAGTCAAAACATGAGAGAGGGTGAGATCCACAGCGGGACTGAGTCTGGCTCATGGACAGCTGCGGTGTGGGTGCCAGCAGCTCTCATGCAGCATGGGGGGGAGTCAGGTGCCTCAAGGTGGCTTTTCACAGGCACCAGTGTAGTAAGCATAGACCCCACAAGAGAAAGGTGTTTCCATTCTCAAAAGAGAATGGGAAACCCTGTCCCTGTCAGTGACCTGTGGTTCCAGATAGGGTAAATGGCCCATCCAGGCAGGACCAGGATTCACATATGTAGGCTCAGAACTCTCTTCAGGAATTTTAAAACAACATGAGTTACTGCCTTCCCAGATGTGTCCCTGTCCTTAGAGAGCTGTGACCCATCTTCATTCCTCTTTCCCACCAAACTAATCTCAAACACTTCCCTGTGTCATGTCTCAGCTTCAAAAGCTGAGGGCCCTTATACGGAGGCACCACCTGATACTACTGCACAATCCTGGGAATTATCATGTAAAGAAGACAGACTCCAGGTCTCTCACAACCCTGTTTATGGTCTATGACTTTCACAGTGACCCACTGCTTGAAAGCAGCACTGTCCTCTTAGATGCTCCTGGTTTTTTTAGGGAATTCGGCAGTGTCAGTATATGGTACAGAGCTCATGCTGTGTTAGGTAAAATAATTGTAGACCCAGTCAGGGAAGTTAAGAGTAGGCTAGTTTTCAAACTAGGCTGCTAGTTTGACAACCTGCTAAGGCTTAGCCCTTTGAAAATTATGGAGATTCCAGTTGTGAACAGAAACAATATTGGAAATACCAAAGGATTTCCTTGACTACAAATGTAGGCCCTTGACACTGAGGTGGAAATGTAAGGAGCATGATGATGGATATATGCATTTCAGTTCCAAGCAAGTCCTAATGGAAATGTGTAAACCTTTATGTGCATGTCTCCCTAAATTTAATTTTCTCATTCATTAGTGATAGTGTAGATCTGCTTGCTTGGAGTGGGGGTGGGTGAGAGGGAGATTAAAAAAAAGAAAACTAGATTTGAGATTTGTGGAAAACTGTATTAAAAGCTCCCTTTTGCCTTAACCCGTTGTTCCAGTACCAGAAAGAGTCCTGTTCTCCTGCAAAATCTAATCACACAAACTTAACTGTTAAATGTAGCTATGGAAGGTGAGAGGATTACATTCAAGATCCTTGTTTGTGTGCCAAGATAAATGGGAAACATGTTCCTGGCCAATATTTCACATGTAGGTCCCTTGTTCAAATTCAATTATGTTTGTGATTAAACCATAAGATTGCTGTCTTGCAGCTATCTGATCTGTGTGACAGAAACGGACAAGAGTCTATCACAAAAATCATACCAAACAAACTCAAGGCCTGATCTTTTCTGTTCTGTAATGACAGGAATGCCAAAAACTGTGGAGGGACTGATGCTTCTGCTCTTGAGGCGTTTGTAATTTGTGGGTAAACAGAGAATCACAGTTTCCAGGGTTTTCTGGGAGTCTGGGACACTCCAGAAGTTGTAAAATCACTAACAATAACAAAACCAAGATTTATTACAAGATGGAAGAGTATGTAATGCTATTTTACATTAAGGATTGCAAAATGAGTCATTACAGACCATGGGATATATGCGACATATTCCTCTTCCATCTTCGTCCCAGATGTGCTTTTGTGTTGGACAGCCAGTGAGTTGAACTTACAGCTTCACTTGTCAGAACAGGGGTTTGATATGAAATCAAACCAAGTTCAGGAAGACTCCCAAGAGGTGTCCCCTCACTCCCCTAGCCCCCCACTTCTTTTTCTTTTAACCTCACGCGGCAAAGGAAACTGGTTGGAACTGCCCCTTTTCAGCCCACAGGTGGCAGACGGTGAAGGGACGGTCCAGTTCGATGGTGACAGCTACGCCATGGTGAGCCGCCCGATCCGCTGGAACCCCAATATTTCCACAGTCATGTTCAAATTCAGGACCTTCTCATCAAACGCCCTGCTGATGTATCTTGCTACTGACGACTTGGTGAGAAAAACCAGCTAGCCTCCATGCTCCTTACAGGTTTCATGCCATCTTTACCGTGGCTGAATTCATCATATTATGAAAACAAATAGTAATTTAATGTAGCACTGTCCTGGTATGATGTTGCCTGGTATGATGCTTCACTGCTGTCCAAGTGAAGACAATGTTATAGTGTGGAAGTTGACTACCTAGTGTTTACTGACTGGGGAGCATTATGTTAGACTGAAGGGAATTCCAGCTTTTATGAAATTATTAATTAATTTTCATTTATCCCAAATGTTCACCTGTGCAAACATTGCCAGTTGTGGATGTATATTCACAGTTTAAAATATCATAGTGTGAGGGTAGGGAGAATATGGGAAGAGACAAGTCTTACATAGAAGTCCTACTGATGACACAAAGAAAAAGTTTATGTTTAATGTGAGTGGCGTTAAAGGGGAACGGAATGGTGCAACAAACAGAACGTGATGGTGATGCCATTTTGCAAGGTCTACAAATGGTGCCTTTTACAGCTAAAATAGAGAATAGAAACATTAGGAAAGCTGTTCAAGGTTTTTATTCACACACACTATCAAATGTGTGTGGATAACAGGGAGAAGTTATTTATAAAGACATCTGGCCAGATCCTCACATGAATCGGGAATAACTCAGCTTCAGCATCTCTGATCCAGATTGATTTGCATGCCTGACTGGGAACAGAGTCCTTTCCTTAGCCTTCTCATATGGGCCAGAAATTATGTACAGCACTCACTGTCAGTTCTGACTCATGTCTTGAAGAATTACTGAGCACTCACTAGTTTACAAAAACTGTGTTTGTGTATCAGTCTTATTTCAGATTCCTGTATTTTGGGACAAATTATCAGAATTGCTGGAATTACCAAGGAGGAGGGTGCTCCTCCTGACTGATTATAGTAAAAGATAACATTTTATTATGATAATGAAATACTTACGTAGTTTTTCTAATTAATTTTATAATTGAATATTGAAAGTATAATTAATGTAATTATTTTAGATGATTTTGTATAATTATTTTGTATAATTATTATTAATTTATGTAGTTTTCTAGAAAAAATTACTTACTTGAACTTCTGAAAAACACTGGGAGCTGGAAGGCAACTGGTCCCTGATACAATTTATCTCTTAAGATATTGTCCCATTGTATAAAAACATGCTCTTTCTAGTGATGCATGGATAGACATGCATAAGCATCATGAATACTGAGTTTGTTAAATTTTACTCTTTTCTTCTTAACATAAATTTATGTTCATATACATAACATTATTATCACAGTTTTGTGTAAGTATTCAGCACATGGTAAAGTATTTTCATTCCCCCTAGATCTGAGCACAGGTGGAACTGGCCATGAGCAAAATGATAATTAAACTTAAAATTTCTCTGGTACATTCAGGTCCTGGGTCATAGTTCCACCATTACTTACTTAATGCCTTTCATGCTATCCAGTTCCCTGGCTAGTTTTGCTCTTTGTATCCTGCCAGCTCTTTTTCTGTAGATACTGCAGCGTATACCATTGTTCCAGTCAGCCATCTCCCGTTACTGCTTAGATACTGGTGTCAGTGGTTGATGAGAATAACAGTTCATAGCTCTCTGTTGCTCCATCAGTACAGATTACTCTCTGGAAACCCTGGTAAAACAAGCCCGTTTTACCATCTTTACTATTCTTGTTTTCTACCTTGCAAGTTTAAATCTAGCTGAGGTATGCAGTAAATGCACTAACTGTAGTGCAGACATATACTCAAAGCTGAGTATATGTTTTGGGTAATTATAATGTGTATTTCTGTCTTCAATCTAAGAAAATAAAAGTATAGACATCCCATCAAAATTCCAGCTGAGTTGTTAGCAAAATGCCACAAAGTTAGCAATCCAAAGGAGAAGAAAAGGGGAAAAAAGAACTTGTTGGCAGCAGAGTTTTGTACATTACAGTCCTGGGCAGTAAATGCCTAAGTAGATTTTTTAAAAAGCTTGAAAAAGGTTGTCTATTGTCACCCAGGAAAAGAAAGTGTTTATTTAATGTCATATGCCTCTTACTAAAATGAACAAGAATCATAATTTGTGTATCTAATCCTTTTCATTAACAGAAGGATTTCATGAGTGTAGAACTCAGTGGTGGGCGTATAAAAGTCAGCTACGATCTGGGTTCAGGTACAGCTTCTGTTATCAGCAACAAAAATCATAATGATGGCAAATGGAAATCTTTCACCCTGTCAAGAATTCAAAAGCAAGGTGAGTTCCTGTGGTGTCAACACCATGACTTTGCCAGTTACCTGTGCAGTACAACTAACCATCTAACCATGGGGAAGATGTGCAAAACTGCTAGAATTATAAAGTTCTAGTGGTTTAGCAACTTCTTTTGCTTAGATTACAGGTGTGTGGATTTGCATGTGAGTGATTGCACTGTCAAACAGGCCTTTTATGAACAGGTAGCTTAATTTTCAGGTATAATTCTGCTTTACAGTTGTGCAAATTACATTCTAAAATGCTTCTGAGTGGGGAAAAAAGAAGCTTTTTCATCAGTTCCCTGATGTTGTTCAAAATCATAAAACAAACCTGTGTGGTTTTTGTTGGGACAGCAATAGCTTTCATGCTGTACAGTCCTCTCATGCTCAGCATATCCCAAAGCGCTTAAAAAAGCAATGACTTCAGTACTGATAGTACAGTATCTCAGTAGACAAACACAACAACTATTTTATATTCCCTAATGATATGCAGAGTGTCATGATCTGAAGCTGCATGGAAACAACTGGCAACATCTTCAAAAGTGCTACTAGTTCTTTAACCTGTTACTGGTGCAAAATGTGAAGTGGTGGCGTTTGATAGGATTGCAAAGAATGCTGGCTATTGTGCTGGCAAAACTCTTTTTTATGTTTGTTTTTAGTCTAGTTATAGGACTGGTAGAATCTTACCTGCGCCAAATTAATTTTATTTATGGCATCTGTGACATTCTCTGTGCCTTTGTATCCTGAAGTCTTACTGCATTCTGAATCTTCAGGGTCACCATGAGCCCCTGAACACGCTCTTCCTCCTCTACCCACTGCAGTGCCAGCTCTCTACCTGACCTTCACATCTCAAACACAGACCCACTCTCTTGTCATTTGGCTGAAGTAGACTTGGGAGCTGGGACGCTGGGCAAAATAACTCAGAGCTCTCACTTGCAGATTTGCTGCACCTTTAGAAGAGGAATGCCTTGTTGCTAGCCAGTTATCTTAGTTCATACTTAACTCAGGAGGTGTTAAGATAAAATACAATGTCACATAATTGTAATTTATTCATACCATGCAAACATATCATGTGTTTATAAAGAAGATACAGGTATAGAAATGAAAGGAAAATTAGTCTATTTACAGTAAGGTACAGCAGGAGAGTCTATCCCCCATTCAATTCTCTTTCACTCCTGAAAACGGTAGTTGCACATTCCTTCTCTCTTTTAAGGCATTTATTTAGTCGGCTGCTGCTACAAGAGACTCACCTGTGGGGAGAGCTTCTATCAGAGAACACTCTTCCTCTCATCCTCCCTTCGCTCCTTCCTCTCCATAGAGTATACATTACCTCTTCTAGCCAGTCCTCCCTTTGAAATCTCCTGAGAGGTTGACAGGTCTTTCATCTCCAAACTCACTCTCGTCCATCTTTAACCAGAAATCAGGATGGTCACTTTTTTAATTAAAATAAAGGTTCATTTCATTCCTTAGGTATGTAGATGGGAGGGGCAAGGTGGGGAGTGTAGATTATAAGCAATCTCTTGCATTTAACTGTCTGAAGGAAAAAAAAAAAAAGGAAGGAACGAAGGAAGGAAGGAAAGAAGGAGGAAAGAACCCTTTCTTTGCATCCCTATGGTAGAATATCCCCTTCTTCCTTGGGGGCTGCTCAGCATTTTCCAGAGTGTCTTGTCTCTCTCATTGAACTTTATATTCTGTATTAATCCATACATTAAAAATATACATGGAACAAGCATTTAAATAGGATGGTTGTATGTAGCACATCACTGACTCCAGATTGAGATGAGACATGACAGCAACTGAATGCTTTGGGTTTGAAAATGGTTTAGAGTGACTGATCACCAATCTCTAAGGCACATAATGACAATGCTTAACAAACTTTTACACTAAAAAAATCCTGCTCAAGTGACAACCTTTGGACTGAAATCACAAATTAGATGTAAAATGATCTCTTCTGTCTTGAATTTGTCCTGAAGTGTTAGCTCCAAATTACATTGACACAAAGAACATACCAAATTGAAACAGGCTTAGAAAATATATAAAAATAAAGCATACAGAATTGCTATAGCTTTTCAGGTTGTTATGGAAACAGGAAAGTGCGGGTCTCTTTCTCTGCCCATAATTGACAATTTGGAAATCCAGTGTCTTAATTGCAAAATACAACCGTCCTTGCCTCTCCCCTCACCTGTTAACCCTCCAAATATTTCTCTGTTGGTTTCTTACACTAAGACATCATTGTTTGTGTCTGATATTTTGAAACTAATCTCAAATCTCTTCCAGCCAACATATCAATTGTAGATATAGACACCAATGAAGAAGAGACCATAGCAACAACTTCTACAGGCAGCCACTTTGGGCTCAACTTAAAAGGGCATGAGAAAATATATTTTGGGGGATTGCCAACCCTGAGAAATCTAAGGTAACGTGGCTCAAACCAATTTCTTTACCTTTGGTAAGGGGATGTAAATGCAGTGTAATCTTATTCTCTGTATCTATTTCTCAAGTTCATTTGCAGTAGGTGAATGGTGGGTTCCCAATGTACCCGACATTGCCACAGCAGACCAACGCTTTATGGACATATGTTGTCTATTTCAATGTATTTCATGCAGCTCACATTACACAAATACAATGGAAATGGTGGTAACAGTGCAGTCAGCTTTCTGATGCTATGCAGAACTATCACGTAGCTGACTTTATCTTTTTAAGTATTTTTTTATTTGATGAATAGAATTTGTGACTCCAAACTTACAGAAATGGCTCCATACCTCCACAAAATTAAGCACAAGTGTTTACCTTGTGCATGAGTAGAAAAATTGAACAGCAGACGACTACTCACAGGATTACTGTTAAATGGGTATGCATGTCTGCATAATCAGGGTCAGTATACTTTCAAAATGTATAAAAATTTTGTGTTTAGGTGTCATTTAAAATTATTTGCAGACATAAGTTCCTGGACTCCTTAGATTAAACTCCTCCTGTATTCAGGAATTAAAGTATATGATACAATACTCTTGATATATTTAATGTAAGTAGAATGAAATATGGCAACCTTTTCCCTTCAGAAGCCTGATCCAGAGTTTCTTACTCAAATAAAATGCCCATTATTTATTTTTTAAATATCGCATATTATTCTTGATAAACTTTAAGTTAAGCTTTAATAAACTAAATAAATGGGATAACAGATACTTGAATATAGTGACTGTATTACATGGTTTTAAACAGACCAAAAAACTTACTTGTGGTTTAAATGAATATTCAGCAGTTTTGCAATGACAAGAACAAGAGAACTCTGTGCTACAATGAACAGATGAGCAACATGGAAACAAGCCCATTAATCTATGTCAGCTTTAGCTACCTGGCATAATGACAGCCTTGAAGTGGTCTTGTGCACAAGGAACTGTTGTGATTAGCCCACAGGCTGTTCTGCAACTAAAAGAAAGGACATATTTGTTAATTTATGAGGTTAATAACTGAYCTCTGATGTCAAATCACGCAGCAATAAAAAGATCTAAGACCTATTTTACTCATGAAATATAACACTATATTATGTAATTGTGAAATCACACTAGTGCATAACAAAATGTCTAGAGCAATTATCTTCCAGCAAATCCTTTGTGGTTGCTTAGAAAATCAGTGTACCACAGCTACTTGGACCTGTGGTAAGCATTTAGCCTACAGCTATGATTCATCAGTCACTGGGGCAAGATGAATGTTATGGTAAATTAGAATAAAAAATAGTGAAAGGGGGATTAGGGCAAAGCTGAGCTACTGCAAACAATAGACGCTGAGGTACCCGTGACTTTGTAATTATCAGGTCCTGTCAGTTCTGCCAAATTCTTTTACATGCTTGGCTTTTACTCATGACCAAGTATAGCAACAAATTATAAAAGCTCTCTGATGTATTACATTTTAAGGTAGCTGTTTGCAGAGTAACCCTGTTAATTATTATAGCTTGATAGTGCATTTAGAATCTCACCATCCATAATGTGTTGTTTGTAAATGATGTATATCTGCTTCACTGTGAAATATTTTGAACCTTGCTAATAAGTATCATTTGCTACAATTAATGTAATTTTGATTTTTGTTTTTTTGTCTTTCTCTCTCACCCTAGTATGAAAGCAAGGTAAAAATAATCAGATTACTTGCATGACTTGCATGTGTCTAGTAAGTGCAGCTTGAAAGCACAGGCGGCAACGCAGAAGCAGCGTGTGGGCAGTATTTATACCAGCTGTTACGCTAAGGCTGTTAATTCAGTGAGTTGCTCCTGCTGCAACAAGCAAAGCTGCTCCCAAGTGCTTAACACTGTCATCTTACATGCTGTGCACACACCTACACAAACAACTTTTATTTTCTTCACACAGCTGCTTACTTCAGCTGTGTTTGTTTATGACACTGGAATGCCTCGGAAGCAAAGCTATGGCAAGCTGTATTGCCAAGTTTGGTTCTGACCTCCAGGCTGCAAAAGCAACGTAGTCCCGGGTCAGGCGAGGAGCACTGCACTCCGGGGCAGTGAAGTAGTTACTGAGGAGGGTATGAAAGCGAGGTGCAGATTTTTGTGAAATTTGCCACTTCTGAGTTTAAGAAGATATAAGATCTTAAGAAGTTAAAGAAGATATAAGATCTTAGACTAGATATAAGGAAGAAATTGTTTATGCTGAGGGTGGTGAAACACTGGAACAGGTTGCCCAGAGAGGTGGTAGATGCCCCATCCCTGGAAACATTCAAGGTCAGGTTGGACGGGGCTCTGAGCAACCTGATCTAGTTGAAGATGTCCCTGCCCATGGCAGGGGGGTTGGACTAGATGACCTTTAAAGGTCCCTTCCAACCCAAACTATTCTATGATTCTAAGAACAGGAGGATGTGGGGGGAATAGGGGAGGTCACCTATTTCTGACTGTGTTTTCAGTTTGCAACTGTTTGTGTCTGTTACTTTTGCTTTGATATGCTCAGATATGAACTGAATTACACTATGTTTTGCAGCTTAATTCCTGGCTTGAATTAGAAAAATGCAACTTCACCTCCCCCTCTCCCCCCCGATCCTGAGAAAGATTATTTCCTCCCAAGCTCCAGAAATCTTTGCTTGTGTTCCCTTGAAACTGATCCTAGTTTGGCAAAAAAAAAAGCCAAGAATTTATGCAAGATCCGAATGAACTTGGACCTTGTTTTGTATGTTTTGGAAGGGAACAAGGGAAAAAGGAAGTCTTAAGAAAACATCAAGCAAGTGTTCAACGTTTGCAAGGATGTAGAGTTCATACGGGTTGGGAATTACAAGATAACAGCAACTGCTTGTAACGGGACAGCACAAGGGCAGTCTGTAACTGGACAGGGCAGGAAGAGGGTAGGAACACGGATGGTTTCTGGATGGCAAAGACAGGAGACTATGGGGACTGCTGATAATGACGTGGCAAAACTGTTCTGCTGCTGGGAAGATGGGTCTATAAAGGAACTGGGGAAGAACTAGGAAATAAAAAATCAAAAATGAAAGGTGACCATAACTACATGACTGTAAATAAAGCAGAATATGGATTGGTTTAGTAAACCAGATGCTTACTTGAACTTATGCAGGGGATGCTAATTTGCCAGAGAATACACTGCGCTTGCTAGGATGGCTATAATGCAAAGAATGGCTTTCAGTACCAAAACATGCAGCTGAACAGTATCTGTGCAAAATGGTTCTATTTTGTAATTAATATTCTTTAAAATCTTTTCTTTCCTTCCAGGGAGCTGACGTGTTTGGGTTTTTTTTTTCCTCCCCACAAACAACTCCTTATTTATTTTCCAAATTCATTTTTCTTTCTTTGAGCTGTTCATATTATTCAGATATTCTACTAAGCACTCATGGGTAATATTGTGAGTGAATTAACTAGTGCTTTTGTTCTTTTTGGATTTAATCTCCATGGTATGAATGGCAGCTTTTTTTCTGAAGTGACTTTATAAGGCTTTTCTTCTTGAATCCTGGTTCAGATGTTGCCAGCAGTTATGGTCTCACTCTGGTGTTCCTAGGCCTGGGAAATCATACTTTTGCATTCAAGCATGCTAGCTTTGGTGTTACTTTTCAGGGGTTTTCTCATTTCTTCTGGCAACCAGCTGATGAGCCAAACCACGGAACTTTACAATGCTATTACAATATTTTCCTGTCTTGGATGGATAGTCAGATTCTGTTACAAACCCAAGTGTTCTGTTTTCTTTAACTGCCTGACAAAGTCAAATATATTGCTGTGTCACAAGAAAATATGCAGCAGTTTTCATAGGAAAGATACTGGGAATACAAAATACATAGAAAACAAATGTCAGTCCACCTGAACATAAAGAATTCCTAAAGCATTAAAAAAAAATCAAATGAAAATTTTGTTCAGTCTTTGGCAAAGACTTCATCCAAAATGTTTATATGCTGCTACAGTTCCTCCTTCATTAGGATCTAGCATGCAAAAAGATGAATGAAATATCTATCTTCCGGTTAAGGTCTCTCCTTATTGTTATGATTTCCTAGCTTGCATCTTTCTGCTTTGCCTAAGGAACAACTACTTACTTATTTCATAGCTCACTGCATTTAAACACCAAAGCTGACAGCACTCCTTTACCAAAAAAAAAAAAAAAAAATAAAAAAAAAAAAAAATTAAAGAAAAGAAAGAAAAAATGGAAAAGATGACTGTGTCAATTGGAGATGAGATGAATCTACCGTTACACCTTTGAGTGATGGAAGGCAGAGTGCAGTATGTGCTGATAGGTCGTAGAAGGCAAGATGTATTCATTTGAGTGCATGTGTGTATTTAAAAAAAAAAAAAAATCAAGCATCTGTGCATCTGAAAGTGCATATGTGTGTGTCTGGCTGACTGTGTTCTCCTTAAACTCTATGTTTGAAAATAAATTGTACTTCTAAATTTTTTTTAGGCCTGAAGTGAACTTAAAGAAATACACAGGTTGCCTCAAAGAGATTGAAATTTCAAGGACACCGTATAATATATTGAGTAGTCCTGATTTTGTTGGTCTAACCAAAGGATGCACACTAGAGGTTCGTCTGACTTCCATGTATTTTGGTCTTAATGGGTATAAATGTTTTCTGGTTTCTGATTTTATGGCGTAACATATTAACTGTATAAGGCATATTCAGACACACATAGGGATCTAACCTGAAAATCAGAACGGTTATATTTAAGAGAAAGAAAGATGAATGAGTCTGATCAGCAAGTAGACCAGTTTTCCAGATCCTAACTTCTTGGACAGTATCCCTGGACAGTTGTGATATCCCTATCCCTAAAGGGTAGGATTTTCTGAATGCTTAGCAATGATCTAGCTTTGTTTCAGCTGACTAAAATGGGAATTATTGACATTAATGAGGATAGAATTAGGCACTGACAATATAGCAAAAACCTTAAAAAATGTTGATGCACATAAAATCCAAGGATTTAAATGATTTTTTTTTTTAAATTGTTATTATAAAATCATTCACCACAGAAAACCTGAGGTGCTTTGAAAATCACAGTGTATTTGGGGGTAATGAAACAAAGTCACCTTTAGGATAGGAACTGTAGAGCGCTTACTGTTATGAGCTACCACTGAGCCGGAAGGCACATTTCTTACTGATCACTAAGAATGTGCAAAATTGGTGTCATTATTTTAACTTTAAATACAATTCAAGTCTATTTATTCTCAATTGTTGCTGCTTCTAATTAACAGGCTTTCAATGCATACAGAATTCAAGGAATCTGATCCTAAGTTTGAGAGAGAATACAGTAACTTTCCATGGAAAAGAAGAGTCTTCATATATAAAAAATATTCACAGTGACATTTGTCTCCCAATAAATAGTTTGTATTTCTTCCCTGGAAATGTGTGCTATTTAAGGTAGTTTTGCAAGCAGATGTATGTCTAGAGTTCCATATCAGATACCACTACAGCAAATCCAAATGAGTTGTTGTTAAACAGATGCTCTCCAAACATTTTTCTCCAAAACATTGAAAATTTCCTTTGAACAGTGACTGGAACGTGGCCAGGCCAAAATAAAGATGAGTACCCTCTTTTGCTGTGTTTATCACTTCTATCTCTGACCTTCATCAGAGCAAAAAGCACACAACAACAGGACTCTCAGACAGGATATTAGACTAGATGGATCTGTCATGAGGTGGCCATTTTTATGTTTTCAGGTTTGTGACAAAGCTAAACTGTAAACAACCAGATTGCTTAAATGCTTTTGAATCTTACAAATCTGGGTTCAGCAAAAATTTTCTACAGAAGTTCATATTTGTTTGCATTTATTGTAGATTCTTTCCTGAATAGGAAAGAAGGATAGTTGTGTTGATTTTCTTCTGTTCCTAGGAATCTTAGAAAGAACTTTATTTTTCACATTATTTTGTAACTCTTGAGGTTTCAGAATTTGAAATCTAATCGGATTAACCATTTTGTAGGGGAATTAAATAAAATATCCTAATTGTACAAAACAGGATATGTAGGATAATTAAAAAGAAGTGAAGTAAAAACAAAAGAAAAAGACTGGCTATATGCTCAATCATTTAAATGCTCTCGGATTTCAGAGAAAGGTGAACATCATCAGCAGTGATTTTATCTAGCATAATCTATTATCTCTATACCTGAAAACAGTTCTACTGAACTGAAAAAATGGTGAGTTATTTTAGAAAAAGTCACTGTTTCTATAGACTGGTCTTCCCCGTCTGGAAGAGTATGAGAATTGGCAGTGATTACAGAAAATCTTCAGGAGTATGCGCTGATGTATTATTTGATGACATATTCTACTCTTTAAATTGTGTTAATGGCTACCAATGTCCAAAGAGTTGGGCCATGCGCAATGAGTGCTTCATTTATGAGCCTGAGTCATGAAGAAAGCAGTGGTGCTTAGTGAAGCAATAATGATGAAGCAATAATGACCAATTAATGGAAAGTATTTTCTGGGCACATTTGACAAATAATAGAATCTAGTTTATGTTCATATTGGCTGTTGTTATCTATTGTATTGATTTAAAAGCAAAATCCCACTGTATTAACTCGACGGAAAACATTCATATAAAAAACCACCTGTGAGCAGTTATTTTTAATCCAAGAGGATATACCGAAATAAGACTGGAACTTTGCCTTCCCGTAAGACAGGATTCCACAAGTACTCTAATGATGCCAGATGTAAACAGGTAAATTAGTATTTGCACAACACTTTGAGAAGTAAATTGCTTACTGTTTTTTATTACTTTCCATCTCTTCACACTAGTTATATTTATATAGTTTATTATTTTAGTTAAGAAATCTTTCTGCATGTTCATAGTCTTTCTTTTAATCCTACTAATGCACTTGCCTGTCCTCTTCTTCCTACAGAACATTTATACGGTTAGCTTCCCCAAGCCAGGTTTTGTGGAACTGCAGCCTGTCTCCTTTGACGTGGGCACAGAAATCAACCTCTCCTTCAGCACCAAGAATGAGTCTGGGATCATCTTGTTTGGCACAAGTGGCACAGTTGTCCCCCCCAGGAGAAAGCGCAGGTACACTGGGAGGAAAGCTGCCCCTCTGAGGAGAAAGCGCAGACAGACGGGACAGGTACGAGGAACCTAGCAAAAGATAAAGAAAACCCACAGTTTTACTGAACTTCTTCCACTTGGTTTGTTTCAGGACACTGTCAGATGTTTATACTTTCAGTGCTAGGGAATAAATTTTTCTAATGTTATCCTTTATCTGATGGAGAATCTGATAGAGGCTCAGAATTTGTTTTTTTGTATTGGAGTAACTGTTTCTCTTAAAGATTTACAGTAAGGCATCCATTGCTTGGTGCTAAACAACAACAGATTTGTTTTTCTATCATACAGATGCTTCCATGTTGTTTTTTTAATCAAACCTACATACTAGAGAATACTGTTCTTCACTCATTCTGAGGACTACTTATGCACTATTAATGCTCGGAAACATCTCTCGTTCCTGTTCATATAGACATAAATGAGGAACATTCTGTTTCCCCTAGGACCAAAAAAAAAAAAAAAAGCTGCTAAAAGCAGTGCAAGATAAGCCCCTTGTTTGGGATCACTGCTGTGGGGTATAAGACTTAAGAGTGCTCCAACCTCTCCTTCTCTCCCATAAAATACAAATCTGCAGTATAAATCCTTTCTGAAGAAGAGGATAGAGTCAGTCTGTTCAGAGGAAGTACCTACAGAGTCCAAGTGACTAACTGGTAAAAGTGTGATTGCTATTAGAAATTATTCAAATATTGATTAATTAAAAACCTCACAGACAGACATACTACAACAGAGGTGAACAGAATATTTTGGTGCTTTCTTTGTTCAGGACTTCTGGGAAATGATATTTCATTATTGTCCTTCCTGCCTGTTTTGGAAGAGAGCTCTCAGTGACCTGGGGGAACACGCTCCAGGGACAGCACATTATAATGGCTCACCCACATGACATTAACTTCAGGGTGGGGGCTCCTTTATCATTACCCAGCTCTTCAGGTCACAGAAGTGAGCATGACACTCATTGCTATAGTAACTGGAGGTTAGATCCTGAAATCCGCTACAACATGATATTGGTTGCTAGAGTAACTACTAGCGTAATCTGCCAGCCCTCCAAATGCAGAACTCGCACCGAGATCAACGCTATTCAGGGCTTGATGGGTTTAAGACCAGGCCTTGTAACAGCAAAAATCAGAAGAATTGTAGGTTAAAAGTCTTCATCCTTCCCTGCAAATAGGTATGCAGAGAGTTAAATCTTTTGATGAGGCTTTCCAGCATGACCTCATTTTACCCATTCCTCATTACAAAAATACAAGAGAGTCTGAATGTAGCAGCAGCAGCAGAACTGAAACTACAGTATCTTGTCTATTGTGAGCAAATTAAAAACCGGTGTAAGAAAATAAAACATACACACTAACGTAAAACTAAGTGATATCATTTCTTTCCAAATGTAACTCACCTTCTCATACCAACATATACATTGCAGGCCTACTATGCAGTGTTCCTGAACAGAGGTCGACTAGAAGTGCATATCTCCACTGGGATACGGGATCCCCACAGAATCACCATCAAACCAGAAGCTGGCGAGTTTCACGATGGCAGAGCACACTCCATCCGGATAGAACGAGCTAAAGGGTAACAAATACCTAGAAGTGCTACAGACCACCCAGCACAGCTAATTCAGCAAAGCAAATGTACCGATGTCTTTAGCAATCCATGTAAATGCTTCTGCTGAGGCAAAGAATTTAGTGCAATTCCATCCTTATCCAAAAATTTTTACAAGTTAGTTTCTGACAGTGCTTATTATTCTGCAGAGCTAGGTTTACATGCTTTCCTAGGCTATCAGCCTGTTTCTCCAGAGACCTGCATTTGTCTGAATTGGCGTCTTTAACCTTCTGGTTCTTGGCAAATATATTTTATTAATTGAATCCGTGGATGAGAAATACTGCTGCGGTACAGTAAATCACCTTTTCAAGACATGTAGAAGAAGACTGTTTTCAAAGTATATAAATGGCAACAGCGCAGCAGTCTGTAGCCTTTTTGAGATGCCATGTGCTGGTGTATATACGTGGGGTTACGGTGGCGCCCAGCTAAATATGGTAAAACAGTGAAGACACACAGTCCCAGATAAAGGCAGTCATTCTTATTGCTGAAAAGCCATTGCAGACCTTCTCAGACCGTGTTGTTTTAAACAGAATTTCACTTAAATTCCTTTGCCCTTTCTCAGACACTGTAAAAAATGCTAATTACACTTCACCATTCAGAAAGGGATTAGAAACAGCACTACTGCAGTGTGTAGGACACAGGCAGTCAGTGTTATTTCTGGCCTGGAATAGCCCTTGTTCCAAGTAGGGTTTGTTGTGGACATTTGGACATACAAATTTTACAGACATTCAGTGGATTAGTGCACTATGCACAACGTTGTTCTGTCTTGTTTTTAAAAAAAAATCAGAAAGAAGATGTGACATCCAGCATGTTACAAAATGTGCTTATCCAAGCACGCTGAACACTAGGCTTCACCCTCTTACCCCCACAACACTGCAGCCTTCTTGAGCTACAATTCCTGTCTGTCTAGTCCCAAGGTGCCCTTCTGTCCTCTCTATAATTTGCTTTGCTTTGCTTTGTCCTTTGTCAGTATAATTTTCTGACTGAATTTCTATTGTATCGTTAAAAAAAATCTTGTAAATAATGCCTTCAGACAATATCTCTCCCCAGCTTCAATGACTAGTTTGAGGCAAAACTGTAAATTCTTTGGGAGAAAAAGTTGTTTTSGAAATGGATGATTGCATTTTGCGAAACATTTTGTGTCACTGTGACAGAACACAAATATGCAGATGATAATAAGAAGCTCTGAACAACAAAGAAATTTCTTTTATGCAGTGCTATAGCAAGTACAGTAGCTTGACCTGTGAGAGTACATCAAGACACAATTGCTGTACAATGCCATCCAGTGATGATGCTTGTTCAGATGAAACCTCTGTGTTTTCAAAGCAGCTGTTACAAAACAAATTGTCTGAACTCTGCAGTTTCTGTAACCTGAAATGGATGTGAAAAGATATAAATTAAGATTAACCCCTCCTCTGCTCATCATGAACTCAAGCTTTATTTGATTAAATATGAGGAACACCCTTTGAAAACTCTTCAGTCATAATTGTCCATATAATTATGAAGTATTTGCTTTCTCTTCCAAGGTAATTATAGGATACTGTTGAAGACTAATGCACATCATTGTGTGGTTCTGCTTGGAGCCAAAATGTTTACTATGGTAATAGCTAAAGATGAGATGAAATATTGCATGCTGATGAAAATAGTGACAATGAGTAGCCATGGCTAACATGCAGCAGCACAAAGGATAACTCGAGTCTTGACAGTCTGATTTCCCTACACTTCCTCTGAACGCAGTGGAGAGAAGTGTCCTCTCTGGGACACTTCATAGAACCTAAATTAGTCTGTTGCTCTGAACTGCCCCCAGAGAAATCTCTCTCCTTCTGTTTCCACTGCTGAAGGATCTGGGGGAAATCCTAGAGATTGTCCTGAAAGATAAGTCTTTTAATACCCACTTCCTCCAACCCTTTGAAAAATGAATCACTTTCTTACTCTACAGCTTTCTAGACTAAATGAATCCATCCAAAACTATGAGGAAATTGGAYAATTTGCATGTAGTACAACAGTTACCTAATTCAGGTGCTTAAGTCACTATCCAGTTCTGTCTAGGACTTGTGTAAATAACAAAGCCAAGCGTTTTACATATGAAAACCAGCCTCTTTTCAGTAAAAATTTTCAATATTCAGTTGCTAACATTTGTAACTATTGTTAAGGAAGAATATTGGAGTTCAATATAATTTTGCAGTTAAAAAAGTGAGGTTATTTGCCAGAAACAGATTATTTGTGATACGTTGTAAGGATGCTCAGTAATTCTGAAAAATCAAGCTACTTACATACAGATACCCAACTTGGGTTTAGATAACTAATTGTAGTCAAAGATGCTTGAATAGTTAGGTCCTGATGTTTAGCATGACTGTAACATATTTGAAATAAAAACTGCACTTCATAAATCGTATCAGAGTTTACCAGACACACATACAGCTTTTTTTGTGGTTCTGATTCTCTTCTGGCTAAATTCTATTAAATATAGTCTAACAACATAAAGAAAATATGCCAACTAGCATTCTACATTCACCTTCAAAAATACTGAAGTTCTTATGCATCCTTTGCAACTCAGCTCACCTTGAGCTGGATTTGTTGAGAAGCTGGAGATTTTCTGTTTCGTCAATGGTAAATTGTCCCAAAGATAGCAGTTAAATTTTTTACTCTTGTTGCTATACCTTGTTATATATGTTTACCCATCAAAATAATCCACTGTCTCTCAATTCCACAGCCCTTACATTAACGCTGCTTTCTCAGTATACACAATGTATGGCTTAGCAAACTAGTTTTTCACTTTCTGTCCCCCTTACCATGTTTCCTTGTAAATGTGGTACAAACCCACCACGTTTGCATCTCAGTAGCTTTGACAGGCAAGAACACTCAGCTTTTCTCTCACATTTGGATTCTTGCTTTTACCGGAATAATGCCCTTCACCATATTTACCCCTTTCCTCTTTGCTCTTTTTTCCATTCCTTGACTTGGCTTGGTCAGCCAGTGGTGCTGTGCTTCGGAGGCTTCTACCTTCCTCTGTTCAGCCTTAACAGTATCTTCCACAGGACTGCTTTGTCTTTAACATGTAGCATGTGCATTACCCATGAGAATGAATTATAGCACTTGTATCAGTACATGGTGAACAATCAGCAATTTTCCTGCTCTGCTGTCTCCCCCAGAAGAAAGCTACCAGATCTTTTAAAAAGTCTACAGTATGTATCTGTGGTTGATTCTGCAATCAGAGCAGTCTGTAGCAGTGTTTGTCCCCCTGCAAGAAGATAATAACTTCTACAAACCAGGAAATGGGGAGCCCAAACAAAATGTGACCCCATGCTGTTCCCATCCTGCTGAGCACTAGATGATTATACCTGCCATCACCGTGCAGCAGGCTGGGCCCTTGCCATGTCAGTGTTGCCATACTGCAAACCACTTCTTCCTATTTGACCAGTGACTGGTATTACCGCCTCTCCCCAGCACGGCTTTACCAAGCTCTGTCAGAGAACTACCAAGGACGCATAGCAGTAGCTGAAAACCTTCTAGTCGTTAATATGCATTTAATGTGAGCTGCTAATTACATAATTTGGGTTGCTCAGTGTTATAGCTGGTGTAGGAGTAAATGGGGCCTGCAAAGTGGTGATTTCAATACAAGCAATAACCAGAGTAAAATATATATTTCTTTGCTTTCAAATCTTTTTCACAGGATGTTCACTGTTCAAGTAGATGAAGACAAAGGCCAGACTCAGAGATTGCCAACAGACCAACCCATCTCTGTTAAGAAACTCTTTGTGGGGGGTACTTCTTCTCAGTTTCAGACTACACCTCTCAGAAACATACCACCGTTTGAGGGCTGTATATGGAATCTTGTCATTAATGCCATGTAAGTCTCACTGATGCCAGCAAATGTCCAGTTAATGAGGTCTGGTTAACTACCTTGGCTGCCAGAAGAAACTTCATTGTTGCAAGGAATCATACTAACAGCAAATCCTAGAATATGATCTGTTTTCTTAATATGCCCTTCCTTTTTTTGTCTACAATATATGCTCCATAGGCTATGCAGTTAATGAACTGTTTTACAGACAAGCCAACACCTGTCTATTTATCTATAAAATCAGAGAAATTCAACAGTAACTCTGCAATAAGACTTGCCTCAGTGATAGGTATTTATGGTGTACTATAACACTTTATTTTAAGGTTGATCTCCAAGAGTATACAAATTCTGAGAACAACCATGGCAATTAATTTGCTTTGTGGAAAGTGCATGCTGCAGTAATCTGGAAGGAACATTTAAGTAAAAAGAAAGAGAACGGTGAATAAAGTAAAACCTTCCCACCTAATTCTTTCTTTCACATAACTGAAGTACCTAAATTAGGATCTCATCACCCCACACTCCATCAATGTACATCAGAGAGAAGGACTTTTCCGCAATGTGATTCAGCCTACCTAGGCTTGTAAAGCTTGCCAAAGAGGATGCCTGTCTCTCTGCACTGACTGTAGGAGGGAAAGCCAATGGTGACTATCACCTCTAATTTAAGTGTCCCACTTCTGTACCTAAAACAGATGGGGTGAATCCTGGCTCTTGTGTCCTGTGAAGTGGAACTACACTGCAGCATATAGCCATTCTTCATAAACGGGTAGTAAAAAGGCAGAAAAACTAGTAACAGACATCAATTTCTTTGTGTGTTCTCAGCCCCATGGACTTTGCTCAACCCGTGTCCTTTGAAAATGCAGATATTGGCCAATGTCCCTCTCTAGAACCAGATGTTAGGCCACCTGAGGATGAAGATAAACCAATCCACACAACAGTCCTGATCCAACCTGAACCAGACACTAATGGGGAGAAAGAAAGACCAAGTACGACTCCTGCTTCCCCTCCTCCTCCAACACCATCTCCATCTTCAGCACTTGTAAGTGTAGATCACTTCACTCAGGTAAAGTTTGAAAAGTTTCTCTTTCCAGGCAAAATTGAAAAGCTAGTCATCAAGAATAATGAAGTAATTTGCACAAAACCAGTAATAATTCAGCATGATATTGTAAAGGGAACACCTTGTTGCAGGTCAGTAAAACCTGTGAATAATGGAAAACTGGTTGATGTCATTTGCTTGGATTATCACAACAGTAATTTAAAGAACGATATAGCAGTAGAATTCCCTTTGGCTTGCATGCTTAGCCCTAAACCCTTGCACTTCAGGATGTAAGCCAAGCAATATCCAATCGGGGTTGGAAAGGAAATTTTCCTATGGGAAATCCATGTCATTATGATATTTCTTGTGCTGTTCTCTGAAGCACATGATAACAGCCATGTCAGTGACAGGATGAAGCAGCAGGTAAACCAGAGAGGTCTGTTTGATATGGCAATTCCTCCACTGCTATTTTATAACTTTAGTCAGGAGACTTAGGAACTTAGGAACTGAAACCCCAGTCACTGCTAAATTGAGCTCAACTGTTGTTGCCAGAAATCTTAAACAGCTAGATAGCGGCAAGCAGCCTTATACAACGAAATTTAAGAAGAAACTTCTTCTGTCACAAGTRTAGCAGTTTTACAAGTTGATGCAACATTTTACTGTCCAGAAAAGACATGTTTAGATATCTGAATATTTAACTGAATAATATATCCACGGAAGATATTCTTGGGGGGGAAATCCTTTGCATTTTGTTACACCTGCATACAACCCACAGGTTTATGCAGGATATAGTTCGGTATGGGTGAGGTTTCCAAACTGTGTGAAAAGACTGCACATTTCCCAGTTAGGAGCCTATTTACACTACCATAATTTACACTACCATAATGAGACAGTTTTGAGAAGTTAACAACTGGAATATTTAACTTCCCTTTTTATATATATCAAAGACAAAAGAGCCAGTAATTTTGTCAGTTTCTCCCAGATTGGCTTCATAAGATCTTTTAACCATTTTGGGAGGCGGTCCCACGCTGGGTCAGGTTTAATCTTCATTCCCATTTCACACCTCCTCACTGACACAACATTACAGACCACTGAGTTTGTTTGTATTGGATTTTTCTATGTGACCCAGAGCTTAAGATTATCGATTAATTGCATGAAGACCACAAAAAAAAAAAAAAGTTGTGATTTTCAGTGAGTCAGTTGGCTGTAAGTCTGTCAGTTAGAGACAAAGGAACCTAAATTCATTGCTGTAGTCACTTCCTGTTACCTGGCTCATTTTCAGAATTCATATCTGGTTTTCCTTGGACATAGGTAGGATTTCTAACAATGTTTTCCTACAAAAAACAGTACAAACATTAGGCCAAAACCCCTAACTCATTAAGGTTAATTTTATATTTGAGATTCATGGCCACCTTCATTGGCCAGGTACATATGGCACAGCTTTATCTAGAAGGACTTAGGCACTACTGAAGTCTCCACAGCACATGCAGCCATCCATCTGTACCTGGAAATGGGAGCCTAGGGTTCAAGATAGGAAGCTCCATCTTCGTTATTACCCTGCCCCGAGCCCCAGAGTTACATGTATCGGCCTTTTAATACTCTAGGGCAGCATTTTTGATTCATTCCCACAAGGTGGAGTAGTTGTAACACGAGGGCTCCGATCCATCTTTCTGTTTGGAGTTGAAAGTAATCAGATTTGCAGTATAGTAAGGCTACCATAGAAAGATAAGGAACCAGGCAACAACAAGGTAAAAAGAGTTATCCAGTTTAATGCTCACTGTTGTGAAAGTGCAGTCTTATTATCCCTTGATCAAGCATTATAAACAAAATAAAAAACCACAGAAGTGCATGAGAGAGCAAGTGCACACTTTCTAAGACTCTAAGCGCTAACTTTTAAATAGCAAAATTGAGAGGAATACCTCTACTCATAAATACCAGAAACCAGTCCCATTGTAACTAGGTGAGTTTTGTATATCATATATCTAGAGCTGTGATAACTTGAAACAGGAGTTCAAAATAAAAATCTAAATAAAACACCATTACTCCACTTTCTGTCTTGGGAAAAATGAAACCATTTTAGTATTCTGAAGACTTGAAAGTGTTTTACGTAAGTCAAGCTTTTGGATAGTTTTTGCGTTCATCTAAGTAAGTTCTCCGAAGTATTTTTCTGGGGAATGTTGCAACAAAATAAGTAACTACAGTCTAATAATGAGATAGCACTCATACGACAGTTTATTATACAGAAGCTCAGTGTAAAAGGACTGTATATGGAAAATATACAGCTGAAAAAAATTATTTCCACATATTAGGCTTAAATAAGATATCTGTTCTACTTAAGTCCTTTTAGGACCTTTTTTATCTCTATTATCCACCTGCATGTAAAAGGGGAGGGGAGTTTAATCCCAAATGAAAAAAACCTACCCTCTACTAAAGGCAAGACAAGATCTAGAAGTAGGACAGTTGGGAAATATCCTGGTCACCAGTCTGCTGCTGCTGCTTGCTACGGATGCCAAAATGTTTCTCAACATTGGGTAACTGCTGCTTCTGCCTCATGTTATTCGCTGCTTCTCAGGGTTCGCTTGCCACTGAAATGAAGAGTGCCAGCGTTACTTCTGCATTTGACTCCACGACGGTATCTTCCACTATTTCTCCATGCATTACTTCATTGTTTTAATAACACTATTCAGTGAACCGTGGGGACTGCTTCAGTGGTGCTCCCTTTTTCCTCTAATTACTTTCTTTGTAATTGCTAATACAGCATTGTTTGTAGAGAATGTGTGACAGTCCACCAGTGGGCTTTTCTGTTCTTCATTTCCACTGTGATACACACCTAGCTTCTTGACTTACCAGTCAAGTCCCTAACATCTGACAAGACTGAAGTAAAATGCAGCTGAAGAATTCAGTCTTGAGGCTCTCAGGTAATATGGGAGATTATTAAGCAACCAGCTTTAAACCTAGGACACCTTAAGGCCATTACTGAAAAAACAAAGCTGGGATATTTTAATATAGGCTGATGATCAGTTCACAGTCTTGTGAAGGCTGTAAAGCTGGCTGTTCTTAGATAAAGTGAAAGCAGACACAGGCTTATGAATAAAACCTGGAAGTTTTCTATGCATGCCCTACTGATTTTTTTTTCCTTTTACTGACATTTCCACATTAACCTAATGAATGTGCACTATTATCGATCAGTATTTATCAGTAAATAATTGGTGCATGCTTGCTATGATTCCAACCATCGCGGTGTGTTTGGCACTCTCCCCTACTCCTTGCCCTTCCTTACGGTCCTCTTACTGGGATGAAGAAAAACGGCAGTGTTTGCTGATGCCGAGGAGCAACTACAGTGTCAGGGCCAGACCCTTTACTAACATATGTCAGCCTAGGATTGAATTTACTGTCACAATATGTCCTTTTACCATGTAATATGTAAAAGTGTGTGTTAGTGTATTTTCCAATTCTTTCCTGTTGTTCCAGTACCAGTAGTTAGTCCCCATCTTCAAATTTTAGCAAGCCCAAATGCTACTGAAAGTATTATATACACAGTATTATTATTAACATAGTTGTTAAACTTCTAGATAAACCTGTAAAGCTTAAAATAATCAGAAACTTTACCCAGCATTATGGGAATACGATTTTTTTTTTCTATTTGATGATCACTGGAAGGCTGCTATCACACATTCTTAACTTTGTTTGGTACTGCTGAATTTTCCCCGTTTCTTCCCTCCATTGCACATTGATCTGTACTTGTCATAATGCATGGTGTTCTACTCTGTCATATTCAAGCCAGAGCATTCATTGTGGAAAACTAATTTTTAGAAGTGCTCTATACTGTTGTGAAGATTTTTGTGACGTGTAAAAGCAAAGAATATAACACTACTGAAAAACTGAGTGAGAGGGGCAAAGAAATTTCCTCATTGGGGCTGAAATCTCAGTGCCAGATGAGTCACTCCTGACATTTCCAAAATGTTTCACAGAAAGAGCTCTTTGTCAGCAAAGCACCACACCTTGGGCTTTACAAGTCCCTGCTGAGTCAGGGCTCAAATAAGAGACTGTCGCCAATCCAAAATGATATCAGGCACAGTGCTTAAAAACAGAGCTCGCATCTATCAAAGTTTGTTTTTTTCCCAGCGGTATTGTCCTGATATTGTGTTGGGTTAGATCCTTTGAGTAGTTTCTTCACAATACTCTCAGCAGGAGGCAAAAGCTAGACATGAGTAGGAGCTGGTAATTACCACGCTCTCACATTGCCCCAGGCACCCCGCTACAAGAGCTTTAGGGCCAGAGATGAAAAGACCTGGTGAAATTAAAAAGAGAAAATTATACTGGGCAGAAGATATTTTACCTTCCATTGTTGCACCACTTTAAGATTAACAGAAGTGGAACAGACAGGGAGGGGTTTCTTTCTTTACCCCCTGGGTAATGTGTCTACATTAGACAGCCCAGGGAGTTTAACAGTTGTTACTTCTATCCCTTATTGTTTGTGGGGGCCTTTCAACAGCACCAGGGGAAACAACAGCACATTAAACAAAGAATACAATTGTAAAACAATATAAAGAAGTAAAATGGAGAACTCGTTGACAGGTGCAGGATCTGAAACTACTTTTAACTCATTATTTTTAAGGTGACTAGATTTCAAGCTGACAGCAAAGCATCCCTTTAAAACTTAAGTCTTGCTTCATTTCTGTAAGACGGCATCCTACTGTGTAAAACTCGGTTATGAGAGCTAAGAGTACACTGAGCTGCCTGGAAATCACTTAAGACTCTTGTAAATGTCCACTGGTGACATGAAAGCAGCAATGTTCATATATTACTTTTATTTGCGTTTACAGCCAGCTTAATGAGCTCTGCTTTTACACCGAGTTCCTATCATACTGGTTTATAACTTTAGCTGGTGTGATGAGACATCAACACACTGGAAAATTGCAGGGCCAGTGTCTAGACTAGGTRGAATATTCTCAGTCCTGAGCAGTTGGAAGACTTCCAGCATGTGCACAGCTGAGATGACAGATACAAAATATGAAGTTTGTATGATCACTGTATATTTTGCAGGATTCCTGTGCTGCTGACACAGAACCAGCCATTTTGGAAGGTGGCAAGCAATTTGGTCTTTCAAGGAACAGCCACATTGCAGTTGCATTTGATGACACCAAAGTGAAAAACAGGTATATTGTTTATTTCAGCAATGAGTTTTGATGGAATAATGTCAAAATAAAATGCCCCTCCCGATACTCTCAAACGCATCTCCCAAAATTATGGGCATAATCTGAAAAAGATCATGTCCCATGGCTAATTCATTTCATTAAGCAAACATAAAAAGCATTAAAGCATGAAATCTAGGCAATGAAGTGCCCACCTAGGTAGCTCTCACAAAAACAGTTTACCTCTTTGTTTGTAAAGGTTTGTGCACACACAGATCCCAGACTGATTTGCAAAAAAACAAACAGAAGAATGGAACCAGGTCATTCAACTGAGTTCATAGGTTGCTTTTTCGGAAGAAGGTTTCTTGGTTCAGTAACTTGATAATTTCTTCTAATAAGCAAACCTTTTTTCCCCTTTCCTCCGATAGTTGAGATCAAGCTTGCACAGTAAACAAGCAAAATGACATTGCTCTCCCAAAGTATAACAATATATACATATACATGTTGATATGCAAAGGAATTCCAAGAGCTACTTATAAAAATACAGCTGTTTTCAATGTATTTGTGAAGTTATAACTTGTTAATTGTTCATTTTTGCTGTGATGGCACATGATCATTAACAAATGTGCCATGTCACACCACTAAGCATTTTTGCTGCCTTGTAGTTTACAAGTCCATCAGCCTCACACTTATTTTTACCTATAAAGATGCTGTACTGTGTATTTTCACATATGCTAATTTTAGAAAACTAGGAAAATAATTAAAAGAAATATATAATTCTACAGTCCTTGCCTGTCTTCTTTTCGAATAAGAATCCTGGCCTGATCATTTTCATGCAATGATTTTTCACGTTTATATTATCAACTACTTTCAGGTACTGACTTTGCAGCTCAGCTTGGGCTGGGTTAGTGATCTGCTGCCAGTACAACCTTAGCATCTAGATAATCTAAATCATTTCTTCCCAGGTTCTTTGCTGTAGGGGAGGTTTTTGGCATTACCATTCTGTCCAAGGGGTCAGCAGACCTCCTCAGACACACCCCCATTTTCTGTTGGGAGAAATCAGAATACGTGTTTTATATCCTGATTGTAAACAATTCTCTCTGCATCTTTAAAAGTTTTGCAACCTGTCTTCAGGCAATATAACTCATTAGAAACTCAACATTTGCCAGCTGTCACTACAGCTCGCTCCTTTTTGTGAGCATTATGTGTGTGGATGACGGATAATGCCGCTGGAATTTTACAAGCGCTGGGATTTTCTAGCAACTACAGCTGCAGCTGAGAATTGTATCTTGAAATTCTATGCCAAGGTTGCACTTTTGTATTTCCACAGTAAAGGGACTAATGAACACTCACATGTCGGGGATCAGATATGTGCGAAATGCAATTCACGTATAACCAAATTATTTTTTTTAAACCCTGATGGACAAGTAAAATGGGTCACTGACTGTAAAATTTTGTTAGAGGAACACAAAAAGGTAAAGCAGATAAATTTGTCTACTGTCTGACTCCAAATGCCTTTTCCTTTGTTTCTGTTTTCCTTTTTGTTTGATTTTCAGACTTACAATTGAATTTGAAGTCCGAACAACAGCTGATTCTGGCTTGCTGTTTTATATGGCCCGCATCAACCATGCTGATTTTGCTACGGTTCAGATAAAGAATGGACTGCCTTACTTCAGCTATGATCTGGGGAGTGGAGACACCAACACAATGATTTCCAACAAAATAAATGATGGCCAGTGGCACAAGGTATAATAACCTCTAATGCTAAATTACTCTTTGTAATGCCAAGAGCTTTGTTTTGCCTTAAGATATTTGCAAAATGTAGTCTATACAAGCTAAACTTCACAACTAGGATTTTCTGTAGTCTGCAAAATTTGTGCTTTCAGATTCACTGTTAAGTACACAGTACATATTCCACTAACAAAAAAGTTAGTGCTGATCTTTGAAATTTCTCCTTCAGGAAACACATATTTCTGGACATATTTAGAATATGTCCCATGTATGGTAAGGAACTGCAGAAAATGTTCCTTCCTGCCTAATAGGGCTCAGGTGAGTATCAGCTCATGATGATGGAATACATCATTAAAACCAGTTGTTTCTATGTTAATAATGTCATTGTTCAGCCATAATGCTAAGAACAAAGAAAAAAAAAGCAACATTTAAGTAAATCTTCCCTGCATTATTAATTCAATTCATTAGGGAATAAATATGACATTCATGGATGTATTTGGCAGCCCCTTCTGTGACTTTATGAGAGGAAGCGTTTATATACAATGCCTGTGGCTTTCAGATGGTAAGGGAAGGAATAATATCACAACTATGAAGTTTAGTATTTACTGGGCCAAGGACAACAGACATCTAGTACATTCATTAGGTAACATGCTCGAAGGCACCAATAAAGACAGAGAAGAAAAGAATACATGTAACTATGTATTCAAGTTACATACAAGAGACATTAAATTTCGGACAGGTATTTGGAAAGTCACCATCCACATCTCTATCACCAAATGAGAAAAAATCTAATTGCATTTTCTGTTACGCTTGAATTGCTCTTACAAAACCCTCTTTGCAGTCATCCTTAGTCCCTCTCTGCTACATTCCCACCCTGTTCTGCAGGAATTTTATTTTCACTGGATTTTTATTCATGAACTTTTTGATGATAGCAAATGCTCTAAACCAAGGTATTTCATGAGGGGAAAAAATAAAGTTGTAGTCATTATTTAGCTGTTTTACATAATGCCTAGGAGCACTGGCAGTAGACCAGGGCCCCTTTCTGCTAGACCCTCTATAGATACAGAACAGATGCGGTTTGCTCCTTTAGCCGTTTTCTCTATATTCTAAGAGAACTACCTGGAGCATATATTTCTTAATGGAAGACTGTGCTCTTTGGGCATGCAGCTTGGCACTCTGCAAGACAGGGACCCTTGTTGTAGATCCCATTTTTGTAGGAGAGAATGGAGACAAAATCCAAAGTCACAGTTCCCAGAAAGCACAAGAAAGTCCATTTTGGGAGGGGGAAAAAGGCAACCTCCTTAAGAAAAGACCACAGCCTTTGTTTTTTAAGAAAGCAAGGGCTTCTCCTTATAATAATCCTTTTAGTGAAAACCTTCTCTCCATTTGAAATGGTTCAGGTTGAAACATTTCCATCAGGCCTGCAGAAGCAAGGGCACTGATCAAACCTTCCTGCCAGGCCTCGTTATAGTGCCACATCGTGCTGCTGCTCTCTCTTTAGGTCCTCTGCAAGAGTGCCTGTTCCCAGTTCCTGTCTCACTCACCAAATCCTCCTTCCGCCCAAGGTGTAATTGTCCATCTCAAATTTACAGCTGTCTATAAACACCAAGTTCGGTCCCTCGCCTTCAGGCCACCCCTTGTCAGTGTTCAGTCCTCGCCACTGCATGACAGATGTGCTGCCACACTGAAGCAGAAGCAGCCATGTTAAAGAAAAGCCAAAGAAAAATACTGTTTCTCTCTCTTTGCTATTCTGACGAGCTAACTACTGTGCTGTTTAGAAATTTGCTAATAGGCATGTTGCTTTTCACATTTTATTCCTTTTTATACAGAACCATTATTATACTGATTTGTAGAGATTTCAGTATAAACCTTTGGAAAGAAATTGGCCTACAGTTGTTGGGGTAGAATTTCCTCAACTCTTCAGCAATTGCACTTCCTCCACACGATTCACAGCCCATTTGTCTGAACAGAAGCCATAATACCAACAGAACATAGTCAGTATTATATTTACTCTAGCATGAACTATGATCTGAGGCACGTCCAAACTAGTAGAATCATAAACTCAATATTGTCTGCAAATGTGCTGTAATAAAGATTTGCAACCTGTGCGATTAACATTCAGCATTTACTATTCCCAGTACTTAAAATTTCTATCTGATTCCAGGAAAAACAATATTGTGGCATGCCTAAGATAGTAACAATGAACCTTTTTAAAGGAACCCCAAGTCGTTTCAGTAATTCTAATAAATAATAGCTCTGACCCAGAGCTAATTAAAAGGCAGTCATATGTTTGCACAAAACCTTGCGCAGGAGCTCTGTTCCATGAACATTATCCATAGTTGCTGCCATGGTACTTCTGCTAACCACTCCTACTACTTTCTCCCGTATTGTTACGTATTTCGGACTGTAAGGCTAGTTACAATCTGGAAACGCTTTGTTGTCAGAAAACTACCTGTAATTGTATTGCATTTGTGTGTCTTTTTAGATAAAAGTCATTCGAACCAAGCAAGAAGGAAACCTTATAGTAGATGATGTTTCAAACGGGACTGTTAGCCCCAAGAAGGCAGATATATTGGATGTTGTGGGAATGCTGTATGTTGGAGGATTGCCCATTAACTACACAACTAGAAGAATTGGTCCCGTAAGCAAGTTTGTTTAAGTTATCTTACACTCCTTAAGTATGTCTTGATTGGTGCCAATGTCTTCCCAGTTTTGTTTTGCTTTTCCCTCAGACTGCTCAACAATAAATGGATAAAATGGACCTTACTGGAGGTACACTACATTCTTTCAGTGGAAAGATCTTGACTCAGAACCCAGTTAATGTAAAGAACTAGAAACAGCAGAGTTAGTTACTGTTATGGAAAAGTAGAAAGATCCATACACTTGTATCCACTCGGATCACTGCACAGCTAGAGTATAAGGTCCTGAATACTATTTGCTTTCTCTTGGCTGTAATTCATCTAGCAATAAGTGCTAATAAACAGTGAAAGCGTGTCCTATGAGAAGCAGTAGAAGCCAGAATTACCCTGGACAAAGTACCCAGCAGTACTGATGCTTGCTGTAGTAACTGGGTTTGTGTTGTTATTACTAAACTAGGAGAGCATGTATTTTGAAGTAAGGCCATGAAAACTCTGTTTTCCTCTTTCTGTTTCCAAATCAAATGTGCACATTTCAGTTTATCACTGTTTCAGTCTAAATGCCCAGCTTCAATGCTGACACAGAATATATCTTGGCAAACAGAGAGCCCAGAGAGGTGACTATCATTTTGGCCTAAACCTTGTAGGATTAACTAGGAACACTGTATTCCTTCACCCAGGCCATTTACTGCATCTAACGGCACAACTCCATGTCAGTCATCTCACTTTCCTGCTGCCCTCCCACCCCCCAAGATATGCTGGTATCAGAATCAGAGAAAACCTCTTCCCTGCATTATTTTTTTCTCTGCACAGAGGGGTCTTTCAAAGCAGAAGCCAGAACTTGAGTGAACTTAATTATAGCAAACAACAGATTAAGCATATAGTACAGCACAATGTGGACAAAAAACCGGAATGTCATTAGCAGCTATGTCTAGGCTCGTTCTGGGTGGTTATACAGAATGGTAAAGAGGAGGCAAAAGCACAGATCCTGGCAAGGAAACAAACCAGACTCTCAAAGAAACTGCATGTGAGTAAATACCATTCTAGTAAGATGATTATGGAATGGCGAATGCTAGTATATAGATAGGCAACAGTCCACCAGTTCGGGTGGACAAAATAAATACAGAAAAGGAATTCCTAGATCCTGCTTAAACAAGTCATTATCATAACTCATAGATTGGGAATAAAGGGGAAGAGTAACCACTCTAAATCTGAGAGTCATGTTCCATAAAGAAAACTGACCTGTAAGATCATACTTCCTAACAGATTTTGGATTGTGCAGAAAGCCCAAATTGTGCAGAAAGCCCAAACTGAGGCAAATCTACTGACCGTTTGGATTTACCAAACCAGATCTGAGGCACTGAAAAACAAAAGCAATACTTAACTACCCACAAAATATAATTCCTAATACTATCAACTTATGCTCTTTGAAATACATCTGCAATTTACAAATACTAATCTAAGGAGAAAGGTAACACAAAATCCTTACCTATTGCTCCTTGTCAGAAGTAATGGAGGGAACCTGTGCAGATAAATGGCTCAGTCTGGCAATAACAGTCATGTCAGATCCTGATAGTCTTATGTGCTTTGGGATTTAAATGGAGCTGTGACTTCAAATGTCATTCACAGAAAGTAAAAACCAGTGCTTTCCTTTCAATCATTCTCAGTAAAATACACCGCATGATGTATTAATAGTGTGTTGTGTTGTAGGCTTCATGTAAAGGCACTGAAGCAAAGTAAGTTGAAAGCATGTATTATCTTAGTTAGGGCTTTCTGCTAAACACATATCAACCTTTTTAGACACTAATCTAATACATAACCATAGGTGGGCTGGATCCTATTCAGTGCAGAAGACTGATACGTACTTATTTGGCTTCAGCAGATGTCACATTTTAAGCACTCAAAACTGCTTTCAGCAAAAGATGTTATATTGCCTGTTACCATGCTAAAGTATAACCAGATTTGCTTTTCCGTAGGGAAAGTGAAATTTTAAAGTTAGAGAACGTTATCGAGTTGTCTACAAATCTTGCATTTCTATGATTTATTCCCACAGTGAAGATGGCAACATTTGTTTTCTTTTGTGGCGTTTTTCTTTTTTGGTAACAAAACTTGTTGATCTGGAGATGACTTTCACTTAGAAATTAGAAAAAGGTCTATTTATGAAGAAGCTGACAGAAAGCATTGCTCAGCTCAGAACTGAATTTATTCACTGATATTGCTCAAGTTCTCATGAAAACTTTGTGCAGGTATATTTAGCAGTAATAAGCTATATAATTCCACAGTACACCCAGCTTTGATTTACAAGGAAAGAAATTCTTTGGAAATTCTTTCAAGTTACTAGTCAGGATATTGTTAGAGGAGGTGGTGTGCAGAGTCAAGACTTCCCTCTGCAGGTGTGCCTTTCTCCTTTCTGTATTTATACATATGTCTAYGTTGTGTTTTATATGCTGATTTTTATTTTCCTCCTTCCTACTGCATTGCTTATGAATGTCTTCCTTTTCTTCCTCAAAGTACGTTTATCATTTTCCTCTCTCCCACTGGTATCAGGGATAAATTTTCCTAACTCTTAAGTCAAAGATCAAAGCCTTTGTCTGAAGCCGAGAACCAAAATGCAGCTGCTGCACACCTCAGAGAGAAAAGGGTGGGAGAGCTCTGGGGGTAGTTCACGGCGGGGAGATGCCAGTGGCTCTCAGAGGCCCCACTGGGATGCACTGACCACACAGCTGAGCCTCGGGGCAAGCCGGGGTGTAGCCTGGGCAGCCCCTCACTCCTGCACCAGGCAGGATCTCGCTCGCTTACACCACCAGCTTAAGTGTGCACAGACCACCCGCTCCGAGACACAGTAATGTGCTCTCGGCGCAGAAGCCAAACTGGAATTGCAGTTTGTATGCAGGGGAGCCTCCATACACCCGAGCACATCCCCCGCCTCCACCTGCCTCTCTGGCCAACAGAGCGGGCCTTGTCACTGTGGCCACCGGCCCTATACACGGTTATTATGCGAAGAACTATGTATGGTCAACGACATTTACATAGGGGCTTTGCTCATTTCAGTAGCTGTGTACCTGCATTAGCTCAGTCTTAACGTGCAACATTAGGCCCATAGTAAAGGGATTAAAGCAGGGCGGGGGGGGAAGCCCAGCAGCCCAGAGAACTATATCCAGTATCTTCATCTACTCGCAAACCCCATAACCTAGTCAATTAAAAAGGTAAAGTATAGGCCATTAAATTCCTGCATTGCCGATGTAATTTGCTATGTTTCATTACGCAGTGTATTATTTTATGTCCCCACCATTAAGCCAAATAGATGTGACTCAGATCACATCCCTGAAAAGTAATGTAATTCATCCTCGGTATGACTGAGATTAGATTCCAATTACAATCAGATATTAAGGATTAGCCACGAAAAATTCAAGTTTTATTCAGCTCCATAAAACCAGCAGAGCAGCAGAGGAAATGTTCTTTTTGGTGACATACTTTAAGCCTTTATTCTGAGCATTTCAGTTTGCTTTGCACACTTATACATTTTGTTTGAAATATTGACTGCAGGTCACCTACAGCATCGATGGCTGCATCAGAAGTTTTAAAATGACAGAATCACCTGTTGACCTGGATAATCCAACTTCCAGCTTCAGTGTTGGAAAATGCTTTGTCACTGCACAGAAAGGAACATACTTTGATGGAACAGGCTTTGCCAAAACAGGTAATGAACAGCAATTCTGCTTATAAGCAAAGAACGGAGAAAGAGGAGATGCTGCTTTCAAAAACTTCCAGTGCTACCTAACTCTTGCTGACTGGAGGCAAAGTGAGACCAATACTTGAAACTCTCACTGATAATTTTTAGTTATATCTTGCCTAAGGGTAGACTATATGACTTTCTAGCAAGGTCTCACACTAAGCACAGCCACCGCAACAGTTACTTACATGATTTCACATGAAATGGAGTGCATTAATAATGCTGAGTTAGTTACCTTGCATTACTGGCAACACATTTTGTGTGGTTATTAGGAATAATGTATTAAATGCTTTTCTTCATTTTATTACGCTTCCCCTTTTCTCTCCAAGTTGGTGCATACAAAGTGGGAACAGACCTGCTCGTGGAATTCGAATTCCGTACAACACAAATGAACGGTGTTCTCCTAGGAGTCAGCAGCCAGAAAATGGATGGGCTTGGCATCGAATTAGTAGATGGAAAAGTGAGTAGCAAAGCATTTTTGGCTCTTTATAGAGACTGGTTTTAAAAAGCACAGGTAGTTTAAATGCAAGCTTACTACACTAATCTCAAGGCATCTCAGTCAGTATCAGGGCTCTCCTTTATGCAGCACTTGCCACTTCCCATACATCAAGAGGCTCTGACACTTTTACAAAGATATTTTAAAAGATTCTGTAACATTTGAGTTTCCTAAAACTGCAACACCAGGACTTAAATTAGTGAGAATATGAAAAGTTTTGAGGAAAGGCTTTGTCATTAATAATACTAGTTTCTTGTGTATATCTTTTACTTCACAGTCTGGAAAACCAGTCAGTAATCTATCACTATAAAGACCTTGGGGTGGGGGGATGAACCACCCCAAAACTAAGACAAAAAAATGGGAAAATGGCAACCTATATAACAGTTTTGTGTATTTCCACTAGTGTTTATCTCAGTGACGTAACCCAGATCCCAGAGGGACAGCAATCCACGTAGAATCTGGTATTAAATTAGAGCTTTAGTGTGTGCAGTCAGAGCATGTTGACTTAAAATAAACAAAAAAAACCCACCAAACAAAAAAAAACCCCACAACTGTGGAACTGTTGTGAGAACTAGCTGACTTCCATGTCACACTTTTCAGGTGATGTTTCACGTTGACAATGGTGCAGGCCGATTCTCTGCTATCTACGAGCCTGATGCACCAGGCAGCTTGTGTGATGGACAGTGGCACAAGGTTCTTGCAAACAAGATCAAACACCGTTTAGAGCTGACTGTGGATGACAGACAGGTGGATGGTAACAGCCCAAACAGGGCCTCGACCTCAGCAGACACTAATGACCCTGTCTTTGTTGGAGGATATCCAGGTGAGCATTTAACACACAAATGATGCTTTACTTATGCTCTAGCAACACTGCCTTGGTAATGTCTTAAATGCAATTAGGACTAGTATGCTAAGGCTGATGTGTAAGACTGTCCAAGTTTGTACCAGTTGGCATGGATGCTTGTTTCAGCATCCAGCTGCATTTCGGAACAAGAAGTTCTGCAGCACCCAGGGACTCTCACAGATCCCCCTGCCTGGTCTCAAAGGTAGGCTACTGTCACAGAGGAGCAGGTAGACTTTCTGCCTTCTGCTGCCCACACACACAGCGCCTCCCTCTTAAAACTTTCTGTTTAGTAACAGCATAATAGTTACGTTTCAATAGTAACAGTATTTGGCAAATTTAAATTTAACGAAAGAATGGCGATTTTAACTAAAGAATGTATATATGCTCTTGGAGGGGCAGGGCACTGTGTGAGGACCTGAGGAATGTGGACAACAGCTTGCACAGAGAGGTGAGAGGACACCGTCTCTTTCTGATGAATGTCTTTGCTCGTGGTCTGGTGGTTTTTAAAGGAAAAAAAAAAAAACCACCAAACAAATTTGCTATTCAGTATTCTGGAAGTCCTCAAGAGAACCTGCTTCATGCAGATGTAATTGAACAGGATCCAGAACTGGGCTGAGCTCTACAGCTAGCTTCATCTTCCACTAAGCTGATAATGAATGCTAGTATTCATCTGTTCATAGACAATCAACAAGTTTATCTAATAAACTAAAACAGAGTTTATTTTCTGAAAACACAGTTAAGATGTTTGCAAAGTGCCAATTTTGTTGCATTTATAATAAAGTTTCCCTCTAGTTTGCAAACAAAAAAGCTAAGTATGTTTGCAGTATGTGTCTGCTCTAGTGCACACTGAGGTCAATGGCAAGATGCCTCTTAATTCCTAAATGATTTTCTGGAACTTGTTTTTCCCCCCATTCTAATGTGTGATACAGAGCATCCAAAAAGCCTTCTCTCTCAAGCTTCAGAACATTTTCAAAAATGTTATTGATACTGAGATATGAGAGTTGTACTACTGTCACAGTGACTATTGATAAGGACCAACAACTTTGTGCCAGAAGGAAAACAGCTTTGTGGCAGCCTTTTTATTACAAAACAGGACTCTAGCATAGGAGCTAGTACTAAAGAAACACTGCAGATGGAGTTACCATCTCATTCTGGACTGTACATCAAGAGGAATATAGCAAGAGAAACAAATGGAAGTAACACTGCAATCTGTACAAAACAAGCCTACACTTAACATCATGTTCAAGTGATATTCCTGAGTTCACCCACATGACAAGTTATGAAATTATTTAATAAACCTACGTGCACATTTAAACTCCTCACACTTCTCTTGCTGTCTAGTCTAGTTCACCCAAGATTTGTTTTAACACTCCCAATACCTAGACAGCCTCATCACAAATTTAAAACATAGTATCATGGGATTTTGTAAAATTAGTAAGTGTTTGTATTTTCCAGTCCTCTTGAGGCTTCTCGTGGCTGCATAAACAGTGCAAAACAGTTGTAAACCGGCTAGAATTAGCTGGTGGAGAACTTCCTGTGCAGAGAAACTTCACCACCAGAGCATGAGGAAGGATATAAATTCCTGGCTACCCATAAAAGCCATTACTCATCTCCTACTATCACTCTTACCTGTGCAAGGAGGGACAGATAGATTCAACCATCTCATCCTCTATGAAACAGCATAATGCTATGGCCAGTCAGTCCTCTACAGGTGTAAAGTTATTTCTGCAACCCTTACTTTATCAGTCACATAGATTTGTATCGGAGTGCATCCCTGTAGCCACTTTTTCACTTGGAAGAACAATGAGAAACAAGTTGGGCCATGAATTTCAAGCAGTTGAGAGAAATATTTCCAGCTGCCCAGTCAAACAAACCCTCACTTCTATCATCTGGTCACACTAGAATAGTTCCCTTCTTTAGTGGAAGACATGTACTCAAATCCCTGGCTTTACTATCAGCAAGAAAAAAAAAATCAGAATGCTTGAAAACTGTCAAAACCATTCCTTAAATGACACCTGAAGTCCATACTGAGGAACTGGCTTTCTCATGATGTTAGGGCTGAGAACTGCATCCATTTTGGTCTTTTTTTTTCTCTGTTGTTATTCTGTGGATAAACAGCTTGAGAAGTCGGAGATCTGCAGGATAAGCATGTATGCATCAAACACCATTTGTTGGTAGAAAGCTGCCATTTGGCCATTTTCCTTAATTTCCTCTATGTCACATAACTGAGTTATATGGTTTACAATGGTAGTTTAAATGTGTTCAGATTCTGCCACTGTCATGCGAGGACAGAAAAAGGAAAGACAACTGCATTGTTGCCACTAACATAAGCATTTATCACATTCACTCATAATGTTTGTCATTTTTTGAATAAAGAAGATATACAGCAAATATAACATACTCATATATTGCTGGGGACATCTATTCTCCTGCAGGACTCTCAGAGAAGAAACTTAAGTATCAACTAAGACTTACATAATTCCTTTTGCCTTTTTTTTCCCTCCTTCAGATGGTGTGACCCAGTTTGGGCTAACCACTAATATCCGTTTTAAAGGATGTATTCGATTTCTGAAGCTCACCAAGGGTACTGCTAAACCTCAAGAGATTAACTTCAGCAAAGCTTTGGAGCTGAAGGGTGTTCAACCACTGTCATGCCCTGCAAACTAACTGTCATTCAACTGATATGGGTCTGTTTATATAAGCACCTCAGATTAAAAAAGCAAAAAAATCTATATATACATTGCATTCATAATAAAATGTCTTTATGCAAGTATTTGAGTAGTGTTTGTGGTATATTCAAATGGCCATTTCAAGGTACCTCCCAAGAATGCAAGAACTAATCCTTTCCCCCCACCCCCTTCATTAAGGGAGTAGAACAATAATTTTTACCTCTCTCTTTCCTTGTAGCTTGAAATGGAAGTGTTTCATCGTTCTTCTGATGAGTGAGACCACATATTATGCAGGGTGTTCCTTTACTACGGAACTTAGAATCATAGAATCATAGAATATCTCAAGTTGGAAGGGACCCATAAGGATCATCGACTCCAGCTCCCTGAAATGCTCCCTAAATACTTTTGATGAGGTAGATCTGTAAACTTGCATTCCTTTAGCATTCTAAATACAGTGCACTTGTGTGCGTGCACATCTCTCTCTCATTAGAAACGGGCATATTACCTTGCTTAAATCACTCCCAAGAGCTTTTTGAAAATTTTTCTGACCATAATATTTCCCTTGAAGATTTCACTGAGAAAGTCCAAATTTTATGTAGTCTACGTGGCTGCTGTCGTGCTATAGCCATGGAACCAAGTGCAGGGAAGGAAAATGTTACTGCTTGCTCGATTTATTCGGGATTATTAAAGAAAATATGTTGCACCTAAAATCCCTGCTATCATTTGAACAGCACTGGCTTTTAACAGAGGTTATGTTGTTTGATGTTGGGAGATGTAGTCTGTAATGGAAGGAGTAAACCATGTTCTCTCACTTACCTGGAAATACGGTTTTAAATGATCCTTAATAAATAAAGTTTGATACTGCCCCTCTCTCCAACTACACATGATATTGAAGTTATACATAGCAAAATTCACAAGCCAAGTTTCTAAAGGAAGATGAAATCTGACACTACTGCATTGGAGCAGAATGGAGGTGAAGCAGGAGAATCCCAGAGATTATTAGCATGGCACATGTCGCTAATCTCTACTGTCATCTATTTAATTAAATCCTTAAGGTAAAAGCAGCTTCCAAAGTTAGACTCTACTGCTTCTGCTTGATGCTGTCAGTTTGTGAGGAATTCTGAATGCAGAAGCCACCCCAGATCTTCCTTAAATAAAATTTAGATTGCTCTGTGGATAGCAGTTTAAACATAGATGGGGAGAGGAAAGTTGCTTCCCAGATGTTCACTAAAAACGCTAAATCCTGGTGATTTTCCTCAGTGCTTTGTATGTTTTAGAGGACTATGAAATCATCACCAAAGTGTGGATTCTCTTTTCTATGGATTGTTTCAAATTGTTAAACTCTACTTTTGCAAAGGTTGTGCTTGGACATGCAGAACATCGACTGTACAAATGTAAATGTAAAAGTACCTACACAAAAGAGAAAAGCAACAGAAAAAAACCTAGCAGTAAGGTAGCACAATCACGCAATTAAAAGAAAAGGGTTTTTTAAATTATTTTTTTTCTACCCACAGTAAGCCTTGAATACACTTTTTCAGAATTTCTGACATGACTAAAAAAAGGCTAGCTGCAAAATTTGTGCTGCCAGAGAGCCCTCCTACAGGAGTGCTTTGTGTTTTACAAAAGGCCTCTTTGGCATACAATGTTTCTCTAAATTGCCATAGAAAAAACACCTTTACACTGGGAAATTACATTAAAGAGATGGTAATAAGTATGTATATTGCCACTCTAACGATTTGGGGAGTCTAACATTCATCAGATACACCTGAAGAAAAACATCTAGCTGCAGTGAAGCCCTGAAGTAATTGACTTCAGCAAGTATGCTAGTTTTCACTTGCAACTGGCCCTTTAATGTTAACAGTTAATGGCTGTGCAATGTCACGCACATTGAAAGTGCTAAGAATTAGTAAACCATGCATTTGTCTCTGAAAAAGCCTAATTATGGAACACGTACTGTCTTACTATAACTTCTACATTCTAGTGCTACAAACAAACACACTGTAAAATATTCATGTGTTTCTATTTTATTCTTTTTATGTCCCTTGTATTTACCTACTCTCATCCCTATACTATTTCAGGATAGTTTGAGCAGCTCAAGAAAAATAGGCCATAACACTTCAAATGCAGTTGAGTATTTCCGAAATTCTGGAAAAATACGAACAAATGAAGCCCCAAGACTTTTCTGGAGAGGGACGTATGTTATTGTCATGAGTTTCTCACAACACACAGAACAGCTAAGCCACTTGACCCATTACACCCACAGGCATTACCTAGTTTAGAGACGTGTTTCCTAGCCTCTAGGTTCTATTCAGCATGTTGGATTCTTTTTTAACCCAAACTTGCTTGCAAAGTTGTCTTTTTTTTTTTGGACCTGGAAGACACATAGGAAATTCAAACAACGGCGCCTACAATGCCATGAGTTAATACGGCGCCCTGCCTCAGAGGCAGGAAATTGCCACTGCTCTGCTCAGCGCTGCATCAGCAATGGTCTTTCACATAAAGATGTCTTTGCCTTAGAAACAAATACTGGAGTTCTGCATAAAAGAAATGGAAAGGGAAAAAAAAAAAAAAAAACAAGAGATGCCTTTATGTTCTTTGCTCTGTTGAATTATTTCTCCCTTGCATGGCCTTCCAGGAATGTGTGGGACAGAGCAAAACCAATGAAACAATACACATTATTAAATTTCTTGGAACTTTCGGGTGAAAAGAATAAACCAGCTGCTGTCCTCTGCTAAAGGAAATAAATTCAGTAGGCTGAAACAACAGCTACTTCAGCAAATAGCCAAGCTAAAAGGAAACAGGAAAACCTGCCTAATTTGTTTTCGTAGATCACTGAGTGGATGCACCAAGTACTGTTAGTAAAGCTTTCTGCCTTTGAAGATTCAGCAGAGTATGTGGGAATGGTCCCTATTATTACCTTTTGCCATACAACACATTCATAGATAAAATTTCCTGAAAATAGCAGGTTGTGAGCCTCAGAGCCATATGCAAACTGCTAGAGATTACGTCACTGCTGACTGTGCCAGAAGCGATGTAATTTCCCAATTCAAGACTGCAAACTAATATACGTGTACAGAACACAAGTATTTAATCCCTTATTTTGGTGGATTTTTTGCATACAGAAGTTTTTACTGCCCCTTTTTTTTTTGTGCACACATCAAATGCTCTTCGTTGCTAAACTTCAAAACTAAAAACTTCACATCCGCATATTTTTAAAACTGTGTTTAAGAATGACCCTGTTGATTGAGGTCACTTTTAGGCATTTATGAGGAACATTCACTCTGAACGGGACAAATCCCTCTTCGTCTCTAGCTTTAGGCAAACTGCTATGTATGAAAAAAGTTGTGGGTTTGATTTTAAATACAACCAGTTTTCAACTTAGGCTCTTTGTAAAGAGTAATTGACTTGTTCTTTCTATCAAATCATACTTTCAGCTCTTTATAGAAGCTTATAAAGGGAAAAACATTTTGCTGGCTTAGTATTTTTCTTTAGAATGCACAAGAAAAATTTTAAATGCTTAAAAATCCAAACCATTTTCCTGTCTCTCTTTTAACATAGAAACCACCGGGAATGCCAATTCCAGCTTTCCCTTGTTCAGCTATGGGGCTTCTGGGAGATCTCAGATGTCTGCTGAGGGGTTTCTCAGTACATGCAAATTTTTCACTGACCTGTTTCTGACCAAGAAGAAAAGTGCATGCCATACCTTTCATGAGAATGTATCTACTGAAGGACCCACAAAAGATCCCTATCCCCCACACACACCAGTTTTTAAAACTTTAAAGACAACCTTGCAGTTTTCAGCTAAGATTTTATGAAAGCCTGTAAAATTCTTCTGTAAATATTTTGTGCAATGAAAAATGTTATTTTCAGAGCAATTTAATGAGATACCATAGCTAGACCACTGGATTTTTAACCTAAGATTTTTTTTTCTTTATATCATCTGCATTTCCTCATGACAAAACCCTACCAGTTCTTCAGTCATCCATCAAGTCTTACAGCGTACATGTAAGCTGAACTTCTGGTGTAAATATGTAGGAAAAAACATCGCTTTCACTGTTTCATGCTTCATAAATAGACACAAAACCATCCAGACCTTTCTTCAAAATAATTCCTTAAATATACTGCTGATGTGTCATTCAATGGAATTGAAACAAAACCCCAAATTCTTCAGTCTATATATTTCTAGGCTGTTATTCTTCATACTTGAGAGTACAAATAATTTCTTCAGGTACCTGAAGTCCCAGATAATTCCCGATATGATGCATCTATTTCAACTCCAAAACCCAAACCTTTCCATTTCAAGTTTAGTGGACAACATAGCATAAAATGACAGCACTTCAGAAGCTAAAATATCTAGTTTAAGCAAAGAAAGAAAATCCTAGGGAAAAATCTCCAATAGTCAGTGCTCTTGTACGCTTCTCATGCTCCCACTGGGACCAACATCAGAACCTTTAGCCCAAATCTAACAGAGTCTCACAATTTTCACTTGGCTGCGGAGTTACTTTTTTTGAAGAGAACTGCACAAAACTTTCCTAATGCTAGTGTCACCTCCTTTTTCCATTCTTTTTCAAAAGGATGTTTGAGTATAAAATTAAACTGATGCTTTCTGCTTGCCTTGTTTTTATCTAACACTCTGTAATAACAATAATAATGAAAGTAGATGTCTAGAGTTTCAAAGACTAACTTTTATGATATATAGTATTATGAAATATTTCACAAAGCTGAATAATCTGCTGTGACATCTCCCCTTTTAATCATAATTTATTTTGACAACTTCGGTTCTTCTAGTTGGCATGAGCAAGGAAGGATGACTGGCAGTTGAGGCCCTAAAGTAGCTAAATTTCCTGTGGTTTTCTTCATTATGATTCTGTACTACAATATAACATGAATTTGATTTAACCAGCCAAAGGCCTCACTCCTTCACCGAGTTTCATGTCAAGAGACTGGCTCTCTGGGAGAGGAAAAACTGCCCACGTGTGCGCCCATCCCTCTGCATTGAGGGAACGCAGCACGTGGCGCGACATAGGCTCCTACGTCTCTCCGGGGCGTAAGGGTAGGTGGAATAAAAATCAGGGCCCTTTCCTCCACAACTTCGAATGACTTGAAATTAGTCTTCTTAAGCACTGAGATGCCTGGAGGTATAGACAGGCCTAAGACAGCACAGACTGATACCTCTACAGTTTGCATCAGTTTACCCCACCTGAAAATTCAGAAAAGATCCAAATACTACAAGTTATTCTAGTATTTCTTATTTACCAACCAACTTATTGTTCAACCAACACCTCTATTTCATTCCTCTCTTAAAAATTCTATTTTTATGTTAAATTTGCTTGCGGGAAGATCATTGCTTCTCTTTTTTTTTTCCTTGGCTTTTTCTTTCTCTGCCTTGTGGACAACTATGTCCTACAACTGAGATGGCAGTAAATCTTCAGCTGAAAAGAAATATTACTGCTTGGAAACAAAGAATGTCATGTCAATCTGTTATTGATATACCCATCAGACTACAGTTTTTACTTCAAATGACCAGAGGAAACAACAGGCTGTCATTCACCGTATCTGCAAATGCCACCTCCAGAGCTCTTCTGGCTCCTACTGCCCCGCAATCCAAATGATAAGGCTGATCCATCAACTGAGACAGCAGGGCTGCATGCCCAGACTGTGCCAGCGACCAACAAGCAGCAAACTTTGGTCACTCCAGAAGCTGCAGACAGGCCCACTATCACCCTGGGCATTTTGTTTCATGTCATGTCACTGGTAAAACCTTTCTTCCCAATTGGACTTGGTAGCTCTGCCGCAATTCACTATGGCACCCGGCATTAGGGTTACTCTTGACTGAATACAGCAGAACCCCAGCTTAGGGAAAAGCTTCCAGATCCGGGTAATATCGAACATTACTAGCTAGTTTCTTTTCCACAAAGAAATGAACTCCCCAGTAAAGCTGAGATGCAAGTACAACCACTTAGATCTTTGTCACAGAGCTGCAGCATTTTAAGAAATTAACCTTATATATGTATTCCCTCAAGCCCGTTTCTTTCTGCTAATGGCTGCATTATTGCTACTATTCAAGTCCATTTTGACAATCTGCACAAATCTCTCCATTAAGTAATAGAAGGTTTAACAAAGGGGGTGACTTTGGCTGGAATAGCTGATAAAATTGATTGAGAATTCACTGATACTGATGCAAGTCAGAAAAATTTAAGTAACTTCTGACTGCTGTTACAAAACTGCTCTCTTGTGTAAAGTCTCAAGGTTGAAAGGCCAGGGTACTGCTAATACTGTACTGCATCTTTTCCAGACCACGGACAGCTGGACAGAAGAGCGAACTCCCCAGACAAAAACTACTTGCAACAGTGGGTTGCCCTAAATTAGAAAACCCAGCTTTCATCTGATGCTGCGTACAGCTGCATACAGCTGGTGCACACTGAAGGAAAAGGTTACAACATGCAAAACACTGAAATCACATCTACATATGAGATTAGACATTCATACAGCCAAGCAGACAGCTCTGAGAAGGAAATACGCAGGTCAGGAATGCCATTATAGCAGGGCAGAGAAAAGGGTTGCTACACATGGGAGTACTTGATCTGCAAATCTGCAGCAGGGCCAGGTACAAAATGGCTCACAGTGGTTTGTTTCTGGCTTTTCTCATGTAAATGAAAGAACGAAAAAATGTACTATAAAATTCTGCTCAAAGTGTCTGTATACTCTCTACTGTATACTCTCCTGAAGATTACAACTGTTCAACAAGCAGCTAATGGTTATGGGTATAGGTAGGTTCTTCAACAGTGGAGTTGTTTTGTTTTGTTTTGTTGTTTCTAAATTACTGTGGGCCAGAAACTTCAACACTGCTTCTCACACTACTAAGTTGCTTACTGTCCATCCTATACAGGGATAACAGAGAGGAAAAAAACCCTGTATCCAGACATTACACTTGAAAATACAAACTAAAGACAGCAGTGCTGCATTCCAGTTACATTAAAGAAGGATTAAGCAGTCATCATTGACCAAAATCCAGCATAGCCACCTTACACCCAGTAAGGTAAGGTTTAAAGAGGTACAGTAAGCTCAATGTTCATCCATATCATAGCTCTAAGGCCAAGTTTGCAAGATGCCAATACATTCAGTGCAAGACTAAGGCAAGCATGGCCACAATGCACAATCACACCTTTGTATATGTTGTCTATACGGCATATGCTATTTTAAGCCTCCAAGCAGTTTTATATACTTAATTGCAGCACCAGTGTGCTCTCAAACACCAGTTGGCAGTGGCACATTGGGCATATTGGAAATCTCTAAAATGTGATTCCATAAAAGACATTGGATGTTGCTGCTACTTAGGAACTGTTAAAAATACTAGAACAGATGGAGAATTAAGTTTACCATTCAGCTGCCTAGATCATGGACCATTTTCTGTTCCCCCTGCCAAACATTTTTGAAATTAAAAATTTTTATCATTTTACTGGCATTTCTCTTTTCCATGGTGGTTTTAATAAACCATTTCTTCTTTCACTTTGTGGTGTGACATCTTTGTAATATCCTGCTTTGTGGTATACAAGAACTGACAGTTTTGACTGATAGTTATTATTTTGCACTGAAAATCTCTAATTAGTCACCTTAGTAAGAACAACAGGTTTCTTTCTTCACAGAGATACTATATTTTCTAATTTTTAAAATTCTTAATTACAAAACCAAAACCTGTTTGGCTACCTGAGTTTTTCTACCACTTCTTATGTGGCTGATTTGGGGCAATCAAGAAAGCAAAATAAGTCTCTTCCTGTACCGTGGGGGATGCTCTTGAAAGAGATGTGGATAGGCCTAGCTCTAGAGGAAGCAGTCTTGCGGCGAAGAAAACCCCAAACAACCAAAACCCCACCACACAGTAGAAAGGGCTTGAAGAGGCCACCTAGTTCATCCTCTCCTATTTGCAGAGCGATGGCCTAGCCAGTAATTCCCCATTTGTGTTTGTGCATGAGGTTTCTCCTGTGACAATGCCTTTCCCTAACAGGCGTCAGCACTCCGTGCCCGTGCTTGGCAAGTGTCCCGCTGCGGGGAAGACCAGGGAGCAGAGGAAGAAGAGCTAGGTAGTTTAGCAGAGGAAGAACAGCTGGGTAGCTTATATACTTGCAAGGATTCTTCAACTCGTCCTTTTTAAATTTAGTAATTCCAACTGTGGAGAGACTTCTCCCTCCTGAGCCAGTTCAAGACAGCAGACGTAACAGCACTTCAGTTTTGCAGTTGGTCAAATGCAAGCACACTTCAAGATAAGGGCAATTTTACAGTCCTGCTTCATTTATCAAACCTGACGTGTACTGCGCATTATGATTTCCATGTAATGGTTTGACTGTAAATTTACCCTCAGCAAGATCCTTTTATATGCATTCAAACTAATTTACCTCTCGCTGATCAAGTTCTAACTTGTAATTTCCTTAAATTCAGAGCCTAAATTGACTAAATCAAATGCATTTGTGCAAACTCAATAAACAGAACCATTACCCACTGAAGTAAGCAAGTCTCCTAAGAGCATCAAATGCTTCCTTACAGTGGAAGAGTTGGCTCAGGAGCCAACCACTACTCCAGCTAATGACCGTGTTTCTCTCTCTATTTCATTAGCCAGTCTGAGGACTCTAATATTTTTTTTCCCTCTAAATGGACGTGCAAGAAGCATACATAGCTTTATCAAGTACTGCAACCAAAGCAACTAAAGCTCATTTTCCAGTGTAATGAAAAGAAACTAGTGGAGAAAGGCACATATGAATATCCCTGGTAATGCATACATTAGCTAAGCCATAGCCATTCTTAAAGATCTCAACCACCTAGCACACTGTATCCATTTGCAGAGAAGGTCATAAAATTATTGGAGCACTGTGTCAGTACATGTTTTTTATAGCAGTGCAAATGCGGCTGAGTCATACTGATCTGCCTCCGACTCCGTGCTTAGAAAGGGACGTTGATTTGCAATTGCAAAGTAACCATTTAAAACCTAACACACTGCCATCAGACAAGAATGCATTCAGCCTCTTAACGAAGGATGCCAAAACCAGGATCCACCCGAAAGGGACGRAAGACTCTTATCAACTGCACCACAACCTACCCCAAGTATTTCACTAGTGTAAATTTATTTCAGTGGCTTTGTAATTTAAACATAATGGTGGCGATAACAACGGAAGCCAGCATCTAGTACTTTACACCAGCTTAAGAAAACCTGTGTTGGATTAAAAGTATTTAAAGCTTCATGCTTATTGAAAATAATATCTGAATGGCACGTGGCACGCAAAACATACCAATAGTTGTTCTAATATGGAGAATTATTGCTGCAGGGCAGTACTGCTACGCTAAGTATTCTCACTAGAAGTTACTACCATGGGTACACCCTCAAGCTATGATGCAAGGGGGGTTAAGCAGCAAAGTCCACTCTCAGTTAAAGTTCAAACTTCAAGTATCTAGTTGCCATGAAGAAAAAAAACTGTTACTGAAATTAATAAGACAATACAAACATTTTTTGCTGATATGTATAAAATAAATATATAACCAGAACTGAAAGTCTTAAACTAGAAGACTAATTTTAGGAACAACTGCCAAGTTTTTAATACAAACTATTAATAAAACGTAGCATTTATGAAATACTTATCTTTAAGATGCTTTAGGAATATTAACTCATCCGTTTTTCTATTAATAATCAAAAGTCGTAATTTGGGCTTACTACAAACAGCATGCCTATGACAAACCCATAAAACCCTGGAAATTAAGTTATTCAACACAATAAATACACCATTCTATTTTATCTGTTTCTCCTTTGAAGCTTCTGCCTTCAGTTCCCTCTATGCTAATTTCCGTCAAAAATCAGTAAGTAAGACTCTGTTGTGGTTTCTAAGATAACATGTTAAAGAATTATGTACAGATCTACCAAAGACAGATTTTCCTCAGACATGCCTGAGTAGCTCTGGTGCAGCTTCATATAAATTGGCCCTGAACAGCGATAGCAATAATAAAGGAAGGGTGTCTTGTGATTGAGAAATAATTCCATACTGCACGGGGTCTTGACTCTCCCTAGTGCGGGTGACAAGCACGTGAAGGGTCTAGGAATTACCAGTGCTTTGCAACAACTATTACTTTTTTTATATTTCTATTAAGGATTAATGGCAGTTGATGCTAAATGTGGGGAACTGCAGGCTTGTAGGATGACTGCCAGCTGAGAACACAGTATGGCATGCTCTTAGCAACAACATCAGCAATCCAGTGCAAATTCTTCCTTGGTAGTAGAAAAAGTTGCCAAAAGGCAATGCTTGTTAGAAAGATTTGTGTATGTGGCCAATGTTTTGTGTGACAGGTCCTCACTCAGCAACTGAGATGATAAAAAAAAAAGGGAAAAGGGACACTGAAAAGGCAGGCAGGCGAGGGAACAGGAGGTAAGGCGGGGGGCAACAGTGAGTGACAGCAGAGAAGACTTGAAAGCATTTCTTCAAACAGCAGCCACTGAGGGAATTCTGCCGGCTGGGCTGAAATTGTAGATATCTAAAACACTAGAATTAGGCCTTTCGAACACATCTTCTTGTTCAATTTGCTTGCTAAGTTTGCAGTTAAGATTTGCTATGTCTTCCCTGCCTAAAAATGGCACATAAATCCAGATGCAACAGCTCAGGCTACTCAGCAAGGCTCTTCCCTGGTAAACGAGGGAGAACAGGATTTCCAAGTACTGCGAACAGAATTAAGTTCCTGGATCTGGGTCCTGGTATTTTTATTTTTTTAAGACTTTTTAGAAAATGTACTACTTTTCTATACTGAGCATTCCCCTTATTTTTCATTGTCTTTATACAGAAATTATAGTCCAGTAAGTAGTATACTAGAATATACCCACTGGAATAGGTCCAGGATTAATCACATCTTTCACAGCCCCCAGTCTAAAAGACTTTCAGTTCTGGGTTTATTCCAGTTACAATTAAGATAGCTTGGGCACTAAGGGAAATTCATGTATTAATTTGCTGTATCCTGAGGAAGTAAGTGATGCAAAGAACCAGTAAAGCCATAAAGAAAGCCACAGCGGTGTTACTGCTTTAATTCCAGTGCAGGCAGAGTTTTATCAAAACCCATCAGCAGCTGTTCCATCCTTTATGGAAAACCAATTACCGCTCTCAGAAGTCCCCTGTCCAAAACCAAATCACCTGGAGCGCAAGGGGTGCCATAGATCTAGAAAACAAAAATGAGCTGTAGTGGTCTAATCACTTTCTTTTCTCCTCAAGAGTATATTCCACTGGCATTACCTTGCCTATTAGAYGCTAAAGAAAGTGCTGTGTGACCTACAACTACCCTGCGAAGCTGAAAATCGCTAACGGTGCATATGCTCTAGCCCTGATGCATAGAAACAGCAGCGAACAGTACGAAGAGGCCTCAGTGTGGACTACGCAGACTCAGCTGCGACTCCATACACGCACAGCACCCACGTTACCAGTTACTGCTGCTATTAGTACCAGATTAGATGCAGCCCAGATACATCTCCAAAAATCGCAGTCTCATCRAAGAGATGATATAGCCAGAGATTTTCAGGGGGTGGTTAATACGGGGGATGCTGTGTACCATTTCTTCCTTCTGGACYGCTGCCAACGCTGCGATTAGCACACTGTCATCAGCTGCACGGGCTCTTCAAGCACACGGACAACCCATAACAATCTAACCTTATATTACATAGAGATGCAATATAATCCCATGTTCCCCTCTCCGGTTGTGGGAAGACAGCTGCCAACCAAGTGTCTCTAAAGAAGGCCTACATACACAGCAAACCCTCTTATGCTTGCACAGCACAGAGTGATGTCGGCTTAAAAAACAATATAAATTAAATCCAATTCAACGCCTCTATTTCCCCATGCGCCTTCCCTCAAAACCAGACATCCTTGTCTACAGCAATGAACAGGAACTTATTTAGCAAAAGTGCGCGTTCTTCATTTTTCACCACAGTTAGGCATACACATACTGTCAGTCTCTCTCTTGCTGATCTGCTTATAGTTAGTGCTGTTTCAAACTAATAAACAGAATAAATATTCATCACTCAGTCCCTTGCCTTGAAGCCCATTTAATGTTACTGGAGAGATGAGTACATGGAAGCCAACCATTGTAGCAATATAGATAAAATCATTCTCTTCATGGCTAATGAGCAACTGCATTAAGGAATTGGTGTTTTTTCTAGTTGGCTTCTTTCACTGTAAGGCAGACAACATTTTGTCGTGTTGTCTCCAGACCCGATTTGAACAAGCTGATGGAGAACTGCTGTCCCTTCAAGGCAACGATGTAATTAGAGGAAATACTGTAGAATCAGAAACAGCAAATATATTTGAGGTAATTCACTGTGAGCAAGACTCCAGTCAGTAGCAACCGTTTTATTACTGCATTTCTAAATTGCCTTCTTGCAGTTCGCTATCCGACACTCTATTCAATCCCTCGATTTGGTCTAAGAGCTTGTTTAAAGTAATGCCGGCTGACAAAGGCATAAGTATGGTATATACAGCACATGTTAAGCTTGTCACGGCGCTTCTTTCTCAGGAAGCATCAGAAGCCGGGTTAGGACCGAACTGTGCAGGCGGGCACAGCGCGGGAGAGCGTCTTCCCCACCTGCAAGAAGTGCAGTCTGGTTTCTTCCTCCCCTGAAAGCAGTGGCTAGACCATTCTCCCCTTCTTAATCATTAAAAAAAGAAAGTCAAATACTGTTTAGCCCTTTCAGAAGGAGGGGAAGAAGGGCAAAGGATCCATTGACCCGCCCTCTAGAGAGCCTCTGCCGGTGCCACCACTGGCACGCTCCTGTCCTTCCCCACGGCCTGGGACCCCAGGTAAGTCTCCTGGGCTGCTCACCTGGAAAGCTGTTCTCCTTGGTTGGGAAGTGGGGGGAGATAAAGGTGATACGGGAGTGGATCGACATTCTGGGCACATTAACACCCGTTATTCCCTCATAATATGGAGGAGATTTGTCTTTCAGGATCAAAATGATCAACATTTTTGCTATTTCCACCTTCTCTGTCACTGAAGAAACACAATGAAGTGTATCTCCACTGGTTTTATTCATGGATCCAAGACTACGTAAAGGTTTTCATAAGCAACTAAGGATTTTGACTGTCTCTAGATGCCCAGCTTGCAGCACAGCAACAAGTGCCGACTCATAAAAAACAAACAAACAAGCCACACACACTCTTTTGAGCCCGGCTCTCCTGAAAAGCTAAGTCCTTCTGAGGTGCCCCGTTCTGGGAAACAAGTCAGCCAACTGTAATCACCACTCACATTTTGCAAATTGAGCTGCAGTGTGAAAGATGGATTTGCTTGCTATATAACCCCGCAGGAAGGTCCCCTGCTTCATTTTTCTGACATAAATTTCTGTGTATGTCAGTTTGCATTAATTTCGTATTAGCTATCTTTCTCCAATATTTCTGCAAACAGACTACCAAACTATACTCATGAGCCTAGTGGAAGGGCTACTTAGAACCAAGTAAATAATAATGGAAAATAACAAACTGTTTTCTGGATGATATATGTGCAGGAGTGAAAGTTTGGAACACTTCATTAGTCCTCACATGCAGTTATTTTCGTTTAAAAAGAATTAAATTATTTTCTAAAGAGGAAGAATGTTGTTCTGCTGTAATAGGTAGTAACGAGTAGTGGCTTTTTTACTGCTGCTGCTGCTACTACTAGAAGAAATATAAGTGCATTTTCAAAAAAAAAAGTAAGATCCATTTTTCAGTGGCAGAAAGCAAACAAGCAAATAAGTCTGTAAGCAATATCTTCTCAATGCTTCTCTTGTATATTTCAGTATTTTTTGTTCCATAAATGACTTTGAGCAAGTGAAACTCATTTTCTTGCTAATACATTGCAAACTTCATTTGAATGGTGGCCAGAAGACAAAACTTCACGTCATCTTACACGGAAAGTGTGTAAACTTACTGTGGAGAGAGTTGCATCATAAGCGCCTGCTATCTCGTAACGGGGAAATAAGACAAACACTACATAAGAAAAATCATAGTGGGTCAGACATTACCGAAATAAAACTCACTTCAGTATACTTTACATTTCTAGCTATAGAAATAGCTATATGACAGGTGCAGAAGGCCAGGAACACTTTCGGGGAGCAAAAAAGATTAAATGCTTCAGATGTACAAGTAATTTGATTATACTCTTCTCCAACTGTCTCCCTACCCAATTTTTGGAAACTGTCAGATGCTACTAGAACTCTTTATGTATTTGTACATCACATATTTCATTGCTAAAATAGAATTAACAGAGCAGCAAATAGGGTTATCTGTCCCACTTCAGTGTTGTAGCATAAACATACCAGATTGTCAGCTGGAAGTAGAAGTTATTACAAAGTTCTCTACGGATCCATACCCACAGAGACTAGCAGGATAGCATCAACTACATTGAGAAAAAAAGACAAGCAATTTGAATGCTGTAGAGCCTCCTCAATGGCTTTGGCTTACAGTATACTTTTAAATCTAAGGAATCCCACTTAATATCATATCAGAAACATCCATTACTGACACTCCTTCTTTAAGATGTTTCATGGTCGATTTTCAGCCTGGTGCTCAGTGGCATCAGGTGAGAACCTCCGTATTAATACAAAAATGGAACTATACATCTGCTGTTCCCTGCTGCAAGTCAGGGCATCTCAGATGCAGAATTAAAGGCTAGCACAGCTTTCATGTCTTTAAAGAAATGGCAAATCCTTATGTGAATGAGTTCCAAATACTTGAATAGAGATTTTTTTTCTTACCTCCCCACCTTTTTTTCCTAAGGAGCTGAAAGGACCATGAAAGGTGCAGAGTTGGCAGACATTGGCGAACATTGTATTCATGAGGGAAATTTTAAAAGCCTGAATAAATGTAACACTCTAACTCTTTTATATTCATTTCTAAGCAAGCTGATATCTGGGAATCTTTGCAGAAGGAAGTTTTTGGTCTCAACCTGCACCTCAGCTCTTTTTCATGACCAGAAAGCTGTAACTCAACCCACCCTGAAGTGCAATTGCAGCAAGACCACGTTACTGGTAGAAAGGGTTATCGATGGCATCCTCTGTACTATGGCTGCTTGATCCAGTCTAATGATGAAGATCTGGAAAGAATTACTAATATGCAACAAAGCACTATACAGTGTGCATTTCATAAATCTCCCTTCTTTCATGCATATAAATGCTATTGACTGCGGAAGTAAGAACAGATCGATTATGTTGTTACGAGATATTTTTATTATTGGAGAGCATGAATGATTTTCCCTTCTGAGACATTCTGATACATAACAGTGCTCCACCATTGAGGTGGGTGGGGAGCATAAGGTTTTCCCCTAAACTGCAAGTCCAACAATGTGCTGAGTAATAAATGCTGTCCCCATCTCTACCAAAACCTTGAGAGTTTTGTAGTTCTCAGTGCCTCCGCTGGCCCTCTGCAACTCCTCCACAGCACACAGCTCAGGAGCCCTACAAGGACCGTGGCTGTACCTAGGACACGTTGCTCCGAAGGGTCTATGAACTCAGCTTGGCTCTCATCTTTCCCCTGACACCATTGCCAATATAGTTCACAATTTCTGCCAATCTCCTCACTTGAACTGTGAGGCTTCAGCAGCCCACTGGGACACGGGAATTGCCACTTTCAGTCAGGCTCCATCTACTCTAACAGTGTTCAGAGAGCAGACGTATCAGCGTTGGGTTTAAGGACACTGCAAAACGCTGACAAGGGACTCATGGGCCCCCATGGGTGACTCGACTCAGCCGTACCTCTGACAACTGCAGAATGGCTCATACCAGCTAAACAAGCAGAAGGAGCTCTCTCCTGAAGCTTCAACAAAGCACATACAGCAGACTCTCCCACAGACTGGCCTTGCCTCCTGCTTCTTCCTAAGATATGGAAATTTTGTATAGAAGGTCTCCGTCTCCCAGAAAAAGAATTATTCCCATTGGGGCATACATATAACCCAAGAGAATTTATGAAATTGGAAGAAAACTTCTACCCGTCTTTCCCAGCTGTTTTCATGACTCCCAAAGCTTTTATCCCAAAACACCTCCTTCTTAGTGGTTTCTGCCAGCCTGGTGCACCCTACATGTCTGTGAGGCTCAGAGGGGGCAAGGAGGACCCCTTCTCAACAGAACAACCTACACCAGCCTCCAGCTGCTACACGTCTCTCTGAAGAGGCAATCTCGTTCAGCTCGAAGCAGACAAGGTCCGACATCAGGCTGCTGTCGCTTCCAGCTGAACAAGGTAACATTCAATCCAAACCATGTAATAAGCCAGGTCAAATTTCCCTTCATTTGCTACATCATCAGTGCCTTGTTATTTATATAAATATTCCATTTCAGATTTTGATAGATATTGATTTGACAGTGTTCAGTTTCACTGAATGTTCCCTTCTGCCCGTGTTGTAAAACAAGGAACGGGGATGCTTCATTTTGGATTACATTTCACAGCATAAATCTTTGTCCAAATCTTTTTCTGCCCTACAGAACTGAGATGTAATCTCATTTTCTACAATGCTGAGCAAAGAAAACTAGAAACTCACTCTGCCATGCAGGCTATTCAAAGTGCATGCTTCTGGACTGCAGGGTAGCATTGATACTTGATCAATACAGGTGAGTGGTTTGTTTTTTATTTGCTTTTAACAGATTTTGTTAGAATGTGAAATCCAAACATCAAAGGATAGCTTTAGAGAAAAGGGCACAGACCTTTTGAAAAAGTAACCATTTAAAAATGTGCTCAAGTGTCTATGTTTGGAAATTGCTTGACCAGTTAGTTACCTCCAAAGCCACTCCAATACAATACAAAAAGGAAGTATTTTCCACATGCCAACTATAAAAGCAAATGAATATAAACTTTCTTGTGAAAATTTTTTAGCAAATTATGCCAAATAACTTGCTAAATGCAAGGAGAGAAAAAAAAAGGTGCTATTTGCTATAAGTTCATTGCTACAAAGAATAATTAATTGACTACTTGCCAACCAGTCTCTCACTGTTTAGCTATCATTGTTTAATGAGCRTGTGGGATCGTGCTCTTGGTGGGGAAAACGGGGACGAACCACACACTCAGAACAAGTTTCCAGTGTAACACATGCAGTATAAGGAAGGCAGCACATAATATACTAAATTCTTAAGAAAATCTGGCCCATAAAAGTTAGAACTGGCCCTTCTGTTCCTTAATAAACTTCAATGAGACCCCAGAGACAATTAGGTTGAATAATTCTGCTTACTTCACATTTTCTGTTCTTCTGATATAAGACTATTCAACTACTTCTGTTTTTTTCAAAGGCAGCTAGCTACACTCTGAGGACAGTCTGAAGGGGAACAACAACAATCTGTTCCTGGGGGAAGGGACACAAGGAAATACTATATTAGGGTAAATTTGCAGGGATCTCTACTTTAGAAATAGATTTAATAGTTTTCTCTGAACTTTGCATCAAATTGCCCTCAGTCTTCTGAAATTGCTGCACATCTCCCAGCTAAACCAGGTTTCTACACTAAACATAAGGGTAAAATTAGGGCTCTGCATTGAAGACCTGGCCATTACCATAACTTCTGAGATTAACAGCTGTACCCAACACTAGAAACTACTGTTTCCTTGTTCTCACACCCCCTTGCCAGAGGGTAGACAGGAGCTGCATTGATAGGGGACCAATTAAACTAAATGAAGCTAAAAGCAGGTAACAGCCGCACTGAAATACGGTGAGCCAAGGCATTCCCAACACCGTAAATAGTTAAAAGTGATACAAAAGGTCAGAGGAGAAATAAATTAATAGCTCAGGAAAAGATCATTTGTACCTATGGTGTTTCATTCAGAAACGAATGGCATTTGTGGGAAGTGTGACACAGATGAAAAAGGATTTAAGAAAGACTGGGTAATTACAGCAGTTGTTTAACATTTCTAAGCAGTTCTTTGGATGATCATTTAGGAAAATGAAGAGACAAAGCGTAAAGGCACAGGACTGCTGGTGGTTTGCAGTCTGTGTGAGCCTGAATATATTGAGTGTCTGCAGAAGCTTAACTGCGGAGTTACAACGAAGACCTGCGCACAGCTGCCCCTCTTCACTTCACATGGGGCAGCTGCCTTCAAGGTCACTGGGACACAGGAACAGCATGGATGGACTGGAAGACAACGAAAGGGGTGGAAGGAGGATAAAGAGAGAAAACAGAATCAGTTGGGAAAGAAGATAAACTGTTTCTGAACGGGAAGGACACAAAGGAATACTACATTAGGATTCAAACAGTCCAAGAAGGGAAAACGTTGCATTCCATCAAGATTTTTTTTTTTTTTTAGTAGTAATTAATAATCAAAAGGATCAGTGTCGGAGCAAAACCTTGACAAGAAAGCCAACAGTCCAATGAGACTCAGCTTCTGAAATGTCGCCCTGAGGCACCCCATCAAAACACGCACGCCTCGCAGGGACAAGATGGGCACAGTGCTGACCCTCCAGAGACTCTCTTCTTAAAAAGCAGCCAGAAAAAAGGCGTTCACTTCACTCTTGCTCATTTGGTTCTTAAGCAGGAGCCCCTGGGGCAAGCTCTTGGTAGGGGGAGGGATGGTGGCAAGTTTTTCTGCCATTTCAAATGTGACCCGGAGCCCTGAACGTGAGCTGGTACAGAGGAGAGGTGAGCCCTGGAAGTGAAAGGAGTCTGTGGCTCAAAACTTGCACTGGCGCTTCCGATACAGCCTGTAAGGACAGAAAATCCTCCATCTCCAGAGGCACYGTAACTGTTTGCACAACTGGGGGGAGGGGAAGAAAAAAAATAAAGTACTTTGCTAACCGTTAAGCACAGGAATTCTAAAACGCTATCTAGAGAGCACAGTTCCTCCTGCCTTGGTTTACCAAAGCACACCTTCACATAAACTGTCAGGTTGCTACGGTGTGAGAGCCCCAGACACTTTTTCTTTACCTGAATTCCATGAGAATTGATGTGCTTTTGTGAAGAGGGACCTACTCCAGCAAGGAGTCCAACAGAGACTGGCTGCAAAGCTTAAAAGAAAAACCTTTAAAAGGCAAAGAAAAGCAGAGCTGCCTACAGGTGGCAATCATATCCTTTGAGTAGCACAGTACAGGGAAGGTGTTAGAAGAGAATAGAAGGGTCTTAGAGCTGCACTGACGTGGCTGAAGCAAAATTTACATATATATATTTTTATTATTAATAGAGCATTCAAAGGCAAACTCCACAGGGATTTGGACACTCTTAAACTCCCTTCACTGTGTGCTACATACTGTAATAGCACAAAGGAGCAGGCCAACACTGCTGACCCTACAAACAATATCCAAAATGCTAATCATGGCAGAAGCCTCAAAACACATACCCTGTACACTGCAGAAGGGAGAAGACAAGCAGTCAAGGCGCAGCTCAGAGGCGAGAAATAACAGTGATTCCTCAAGGGCCCCAGGACTCTGCCGGGGCTGGGCTAGACACGAAGCTTGGCTCCAGGGCAGCGTCAGCACCAGCAACTTCCCTGGCTCAACTTGCCCGAGAACAAAAAATTCAGATAAGCAGCAGATTGTGTGCCACAACAGTTCTATGCCTATCCAGGTGCTAGAAACCGACAGAGTCCACCTGAGCTGCTCAGAGACTATTCTTCAGCTGAACGATAACAACAATACGTGAAGTCACCACCACTGCAGCCCCTCCAATCACAAATAAGCCACAGACTCAGCATGGTGGGGGAAAGGAAGAAACTGAATAGATCTGCTGGTATCGATCAGCTGGACATCACATAAAACAAAATGCTGATGGAAGTTGATCCAGAGGTACGAGGTTTCCCAGACATCTGCATGGCTGTCACACAGATGATTGTCTGCCCTGTGGCCGAGTGACATGTGCACACAGACAAAAAACTCCACCTCTTTGACCAAGATGAGAGGAACCTGGGGATAGAGAGATGAACTGATGACACTGTTGATGACCCTTGTGCTTTCCTTCCTCCATGCTGGAGCTGACATAGCAAGAAGTCTTATGGTGGGAGATCACAAAGTTAATGAAAACAAAAGTGATTCCCTAAATGAGGTCAGGGCAGTGATCCTAGTTGTTAGGAGAGGGGCAGGCCATAGTGTGAACTATCACTGAAACCTCTCGTATCTGCGATGTTAGGGATCCCTGGGTACCTAAGGGGTTAAAAATAGCTGACCTCATAAGCTGTGAAGAAAGATATGACGGGATTGGATCTGTTTTTATTGTCTACCTACACAACAGAGTAGATGACTAGGTAGGAAGTTAAAGGCCACAACATCAGCTGTGGTGTTCTCTGAAATGCTCCTACCGTTGCAGTGGTACAGCAGTGGTACAGCAGGTGTGGATCCAATGGCATCTGAGGAAACTTCTGGAACAGAGAGAAGAGAGGAAATTTGTACAAGAAAGATATTCTTCACCTAAGCCAATACAGAACCATGTTGCTACCACTTTTAAAGTTATAGGAGAATTTTAAATCAAAGGCAGATGCAGAAGAGCACACTGTTCAGAAATACATGTCACCTACAGAAAGGCTCCGTAATTCCAAATAAAGGCAAGTGAAAGAGTGAAGCAGAAGAGTGCCATTTAACAGAAGAGGGAACAAATTGAAAAAATAAAGACGACTAGAAGTCTTAACATATATACACACACACACACACACACACGGATTTGATTAAGAATATTACTATGACAGGTATATCAAACACCTGGGGGTAGGGACTGATAGGCTGCAGAACAACAATAAATACAAATTCCATACGCAACGGAGTGAGACATGGAGGCGCAGAGAAATAACAGATTCCCTATGAGAAACACAGATTCCCAATGGACTCAAGTTCTAGGCAGAGAGAGGAAGAACGTGGTACTAGGGACCAACCATGAACACAACAGCGAGGGTCATATACTGAAAGAGGCTCAGAGGTCGGAGAGGCTGCAAGCTGAACAGTGAAAGATGCCAACTATTCCTACGCGTATGTGCTGTATAAGATATGAAGCTACACATTTAAACACATAAATAATTGCCTCACAGAGCAATTATTCAGAAAATGCACAAGAGGCAAAGCAACTCCTGACTTGGTTCTGAGGAACATGCAGGATCTGGTTCCAAACGCTGCAGAGATTCATTCTGCCACACCCCAGTGTGCAAACAGTACACTAAACTGCAGGAGCAGCAACAGTACCTTCCCGCACCTCATACAATTGCATTTTCTTTAAGTGACACTAAATTTAAAAAAAAAAAAAACAAAGAAGAAGCTATTTAAAAAAAAAATCCCCAAAGATATAAGCCAACAGTTAAAGTGTTTGCAAGTGGCAAAAACACTATAGTGGAGGCTCAATGAATTAATATTTAACCTTTTTGTTATTTAATCATTATACCAAAAGAATGAATTCTTTGACAATCTCAAGCCATGTCCATGTAGGAAAAAAAAATTAAAAAAAAACAAACCAAAACCACACACACACTGTCATATTTTATGTAAGATTATAGTGAGCAGGCCAAAAAGAGGTTTTGAGGAACAACTTGTTAAAAGGGCATAAAACTAGTTATTCTTTTCTCAGGAGTAGGAGGTCTGCCAGAAATTTATAGGACCAATAATTAATGTGTAAACGGAGTGACCAAAGAAAAGACCACAACAGAAAAACTGAACTAATTTTCTGCATTTATGTTATCTCTTTAGGATTTACAGGAATGACTCCAGAGGAACGGTCTCAAACTGAATTTCAGTAAAAAGCTGTAACACAAATTAGAAAATTAACACTGGCTAGTTACCAGCACCAGATGGTCTTCACCCACAAATTAAACAGAACTCAAGTATGACACAGCTGAATTGTTAACTGTAGTAACCCATTACTGAAGATAACACTGTTCTTTTATAAAGTCGTGACTCATGAACCTATTGGAGTTTTTGAGGAAGCTCATAAGCATGTGGATAAGGAAGACCCAAAAAATAAAAACAGACATCAAAAGTCTTAATTAAGAAATTAAGTTGCCATGGGGAAAAAGAAAAAAAAAAAAAGGTGCTCACATGGATAAACAAGTTTAAAAGATGAGAAAGAAAAGGTAGGAATGCACAGTCTCATTGCAGGCAGGTCACCAGTGCAGCACTTGGGCCCACGCTGTTCAACGTACACCTGATCTCGAGGTGGGGGTGAATAAATGAAGTGATCAGGTTGGTTGCTGATACTGAATTATTGAGGCTTTAAAGAAACAAACTGCAGAGAGCTCCAGACGGACCTCATGATACTGGTGGCCTCATGACTGACTGGTGAAAAAATGGCAGATGAAATTCAGTGTTAAGTATAAAGCAACAAAAATGAGAAAAAGTCCCATACTGCATTCACAGTGATTGAACCTGAACTGTCTACCACTGGGCATGAAAGATCATAGCATTAATAACTATGAACATGTCAACTCAGTGATTAAAAATAGCCAAAAACCCAAACAAGTATCAGAAGTCATTACAGAGAACAACAAAATTACTGTCCCACCATACAGATCATTGCACATTCACCTCCTGGTAAGATGTGAATGCAAGGTACGTTTCTGATTTCCCCTAACCTGGGAAGACAGAGCAGAGTAAGAAAAGGTTCAAGAAGGGCAACAAAGATGACCAAACTTCCAAAATGGCTTCCACACATAGGTCATCGAAAAGAGCTGCAACTCTTTGACCAGAGGAGAGGACAACCAAGAAGATCTATGAAACCATAAGTAGCATGGCAAAAGTAAACAGGTAGGGTTGTTCATTGAGTGAAGAAGTCCCTTCCAAAGGGACAAGACACAGTTACACTGTAAAACTTACTCCCATAGGATGTAGTGAATGCCATGAGTTTACAGGGGTTCAAAAGCAATTATGAAAATTAGTGGAAGTAAACCTCATTAATGGCTACTGAACACAAGGACATTACACGCAAGTGACAAGCTTACTGAGAAAGCATACTAGGAAATTATGACTACGTGCTTGTTCTGTGCTTCAGTTCTTCCTTAAGCATCCACTATTGACCACCATCAGAGATAGGCAGATAATAAAACTAAACAGACTTTCGATCTGGCCAAATACAGTTGTTCTTACTGCCTCCACACTTTGTTGAAAAACTCCAACTTTGATTCAAAGATCAGTGGTGAGAGGGTGAGATGGCAAATCAAAGTGCACGTGTACACACACGCTGAGAGGGTAGCTAGAAACTCTATCAAAGCTTTCCAAGTGCAATGACATCATGCTGAAGCAGCCAGTGCTAATTACTCTGCCAATTCTACTAGTGGCATGAATGAGGTCATTTCACTCCAAAAATATGCAGTCGCTTCACACTCACTCAACAATGCTCAAGAAGCAGCAGATCATCCTTCAACACAGCATATATACCCACTTCTAGCAGCGACCACTCCTACAGACCCGTACCGAGAGACTCCCCGTGGTCAGGAAGCCCTTTGGAGCACCCCTTGGGAAGGGAACACCAGCTCCTCTTTAAAACATATTTGTTGGGAAGAGCTATGCCTTCTGGGGTTACATAGATGAATATTATTTCTGGCCTTTTCCTCTGTACATAATGTAGGTGAAGCACACTGGCACAGACAAAAACATCATACAGGGTAGAGCTTTTTGTCTCTGTCTTACTAACTGCTCGAATATTGCTAAAGGGCTTTTTAAAAGAGTAGGAGGGCTAAAAATACCTAAAAGTAAAGCTAGAGACAAATGAAGAATAGCCACTCTAATCAGCATTGCCCACACTCAGCATTTCTTAATGGAATCTTTAGGAAATTATTTTGTAACCTTAAGGACATCTCACCAGTACACAGACTTGTGAGACAGCACCTAATAGACGGACCTGGGTTACCAGTTCTGTCATCATCAGCATATCTAATTATGCAGTTTAGTCGTACTGTTTATGTGCTAATTATTTTTTCCTAGAACCAAGTAAGTGTTCTTAGAATTTACTGTGCCACAGCCACAGGTGTCTTGGCAGAAAAAATAAATAGTTCTTTCCTAGCTTTACCAAGAGTGTATCACTGGCTTGGCAAGTTACTTCTGTACTAGCTCAATTCCTCTTACAATGACCCAAGCAGATTTGATATAAGTAACTTAGACATTCTTTGGAAAAAATGAAGAGCAGAGTATTGTAATCCTGTGTATTCTATATATACCCCCAAAACACCCACACTGTGGTTGTACAGAAAAAATCTAATTATGCTGAGTTTTCACAATAATTTTCATTATTCCCAACAACAACAGCATGCAAAGAGAAAAATTAGCCAATTTAAAAAGAAAAAAAAGAAAAAAAAACCCAACCCCACACTAGTCTTATGACTGCCTTTGAGTGCTGGCAACACCACCTGCAGGAGAACATCCCCTCATTCCAGAGTGGCTGGGGACATGGGTGTTCTCTGCTTTTGACTCTTCCCAGAAGACCTCTGGTGAAACAGTTCTGCATGGATGACAGAAACATTTGGTCTACGGACTTGGCTGTCCCATTTTCTCAACTTGGAAGGAACTGGAATAAATAAGAATCCTCTTCTGAAGTACTCCATTTCATGTTCACACACTGGCCCATCATTATCTTAACAATACTTTTAACAGTAAGATTTTTTTTTTTTTTTTTTAAACCAGAATAATTCTCTCACATCTCCCTCTGCCATCTAGCCAAGGCAAAAATGTAACAAAAATCAGAATAAGCTCCCGGCAGAGATCTACAAAAAAATAAAAATGCACCATCTTGGTAGAAGAAGTTGAACAACTGAAAAGGTTTTTGCATAGTGTTTTTTCGGATCTACTTTTTGCAAAAACATATCTGAACTCCCAGCTATGTCAGAATTGTCTGTTCTCTCATTGCTAAACCCAATGAGAAGAAAAATGCTTTTTTTTTTGGTTCACAATGGCACATTAAAAGCACCAGCAGATATTTTTGCCAGGACTCCAAGACTGCACGATAAGGTTTCGCCCTTATCGTACCCCACAAAACACTGCTTATTTCAAGGTGAAGTGTTTTAAACAAAAACAGCATCCCAGACGGCTGTCACCTGGCTGCATCCCAAGATTTTACAGTCACAGAAGCAAAACGCTGTACTGAGTGAGACCGACGCACAGAAGAACAGGAGGCAGGCTGGGATACCGAGATGGGCACCTCTCGGCTCTGTCTTTCACAGATACGCAAAGCCCCCCAGTGAGATCCTCAGCGCCGTTCCACCTGCTCCGGCTCTGGTTCCTGCTGAAAGAAACTCCCTTTGCGCAGGCTGAACGAGATTTATGAATAAAGACAGCTTCTAGCAGAGGAGGAGCATCCAGAATAAGGGCTTAGGAGCTCATTTACCTTGTAATTTACAGAGCACAGTGTGGGAACATACTAGAATATAATCAAGACAACTRAAGTAGGTTAGACACACTGTAAGTTTCGGACTAATGGAAAATCAGAAGGCAAGATTTACATCTACCAACTCTTCTCAGAGTAGGGGAAAAAGCAATTAAGCAAGAAACCAGTTTCCAGTTGCTAATCCAACGCGGCCCAGGGTTTGGAACCTCAGACATTTCCAAGCAATTAMGCGTCCCCTCGTTTATTCTGGGCCATTTGCAGCGACTCATACGTCTGCACGTTGATAACCCACACGGGCCACCCCAGTAACGCACGCCAAGCCTGCGATTTCCTGCTGTGTGCAAAGCTTTCTGTCCTCGCAGGGTCACCGTGCCCAGAGGAGTGGGCACCCAAGCTGTACCTGCCCGAGGCACCGCCTCAGACAAACGCGGGAGGTACTGCGCGCCTCGCCCCAGGTGCGAGAAGAACACATTACGTGAAACGCGTCACTTCAGGAAGCCGAAGAGCCTCGGTCCACCTGGCAGGATGGGCGGCATGAAGCAGACAGGAACACCCAAGTGACCGCTGCTATAGGTTAGATATAGAGCACTATATGGTATTTTAAATTCTCACTTTCTCCAAAAGGTACTGATTTACCACTATTTATATTGAAAAGAAAAAAAAGGGAAGACATTATCAGGCGTATATACTCCGTTTCGCGGCCCCCACGTTCAGCAAGCCCGCATTTTGCGGGGAGGCGAGCTCGCCGCGCGCACCCAGCGGCGCGGAGCTCCGCGGCGGCGGCGGCGGCGGCGGCGGCGGCGG
>JAYKAV010003260.1:228187-300453 GCA_035582835.1 Phoebastria nigripes | reverse complement strand
CACGGCACGGCGCCGGACGGCACCACGCGGCACGACAGAGCCGCGCGCAGCCCAGCAGCGCCCCCTGCCGCCGGCCCGGCAGCCCGCCCCACGGCAGCCGCGGGGTAAGAGCGAGGTGAGGCAGCGAAGCCGCGGCGAGCGAGGGTCGAGTCAGGACACCGGGCTCTGGCTGCCCGCGGCAGCTTACAGGGATTTCGGGCAAAGAGGGTGGCTTTCAGACAAGGAAATAAAGACGTGCAGCTGTCGGACTGATCCTCCGCTTCTCCCCAGCGGGCGATGAATTACAGCGGGCGGCAAACGCACGTCCATGCGATAACCAGGTGGCAGTTTCACCGCTCTGAAGGCACCAGAAGTCCCATGGGAAGGCAAGCAGCACAGCACTGACTGACCTGCGGGACCTGATCTGGTGAGGTAGCACGTGAGCAGGCTGTTGACGGGAACCGAGCCAAAGAAACCAAAACCCAGGCGTTTTCAAGAGTAATGCCTGACGGAGGCGTAATGGTAACGCAGAGGGCAAAGCTCATTTGGCAGGTAAAACACGGAGACTTCGGCTCGCAATGTGAATGAGCATTACTTACTGGTTTTACAGTGCCACACGAAGAATGAAGGATCCTTTCAATTATCCCAAAAGGGACTCATCAAGGAGCGGTAACATCTGCAGGGATTTCAAACCACCACCACCACCACCACCACCACCACCACCTCCGTATGATTCAGAACAGAGGATCTGAATAGCAAGTTACATTCCCTCTACAGTTTAAAACCTGCATGTGAAGGCTGAGCTTACGCTGTCATCTTCCCTTTGAACACAGGACTCGCACTGCCTCTGTCTCCCTTCCAGTTGCCTAGTTTTATGAAGCTCGTGGAAACTTAATTATTTTTGAGACGCTCCCTCCCCCCGCTCCATTTGCCAAAAATGACTGAAGTCTGCCAACAGATTCAAAAGTAATTAGGGGAAGACACACACAGACAGCAAGATTACCCCAGACACCTTTCCTTTGGAAACCAGGCTAAAAACCACAGTATTGTATTTATTAAAACAGTCCCCTGAACTGAGATTTGTGATTGATGTACTTCTGTTACTGGCAATACAGCAGATTTTAAAAACAATTTTATGTTTTACATACAGGATTATACTTGGTTTCTACAAATCAGATTGATTTCACCCCTTCTAGCCGCAGCCAAGCCGTTTATGAACACTTTTCCCATCTGTTAAATGGAGAGGACCTGCCTCAGATGTGGTCTGTGTGCAAACACAAATAGTGGTTTGAAGATCTTTGAAGCATTGCTCTACATAAAAAATAATTATTATAAATATTGCTGTAAGCGTAGCGCATACACATTTTACTCTTTTTGAATGGCTGCAACCTTTTAAAAACAGAAGCACGGTAGAGGTCTAATCCTCAGATATATTTAAGTGTGATACAGAGGAAATCATTCACTTTTAGCAAATCTTTCGCCAAGTTAGCTTTCTGCTGCAGTTTTAACGCAATACTTAGTAAAAGAGTGTATTTTATTGGACAGTTCCATTGCTTTTAAGAAGAATATCTGACAAAGAAATAACGGTCTGGAAAAAGTTTCAAGCAGGCCTTTCTCAAACATTTCCTTCTCTGTCAGTGCTCACTGGATAAAAATGCATCTCCTTACCCCTTGAATTCATCTCAGTCATGCCACTGCATACTGAAAGGCCTGACGGAAACTCAGCCAATGCTTCCAATGCATTCAGACCCACTCATCAGCACCCACACATGCTGCTTGTTGACCTGCAACGTGAGAAAAACCTGCCATGCTGCTGCCTGCCTCGCTGCTGCTCACGCAGGGGGTGGGTGGTTGAGTTTTCTTCTTGGCACCTGTGGATATCCAGGGATGGCACATGCGCTTCACGCAAGGTGGGGAAGTACAGGAGGCTATGGAAAATGAGTGCAAACTCCTTGATCTTTGAAGAGGACAGGCAGTGCAAGAAAGGTGTCAACACCCCACGCAAGCATTGCGGACCCTCTCACATCCCCCCCTCCCCCCCAATATGTATTCAAGGATGATTTTTGAGCACAAAACCATCCTTACGTGCTCCACAACATCCAGGCAGTGGTACGAGGGGCTACCGCCTGCTTCCCTGCTCCTTCCTTCCCCCCATCCCAGTCCTGCAGCGCAGGCAGAGCGGCGGGGATGCGTCCGGCGCAGCCTTTCGCTGCACCGGAAGCATCCCCGCCACTCTGCCCGCACGGGGTTGCACACTAAGTGTTAAATCAATTMATCTGTCATGCCTGCGGATGTGTTTCCCAAGTTGTCAGTCAAACAATGATCGGCTGCCAAATTGCCCCGAATAAGCAACCCAAGCAGTGTTGTCTTCTTAATTATAAAAGATTCTTATCAGCTTACCTGAATGCGTTTTGGACTTCCCCCTTGTGCCCTAATTTAATTCTTTAATTATGAGGAATTAAGACCCAGTATTTTCAACAAATGCTGAGAGGGTTGCTGTTCCCTCGCACATACCCAGTAAGTAAGTGTTGTATTACGTATTTAGCTAAGGTGCGCTGTGACTGCGGTGAAGTTTTAAACTTCTAGCCGGTATTTCCTTTTTCAGCAGGCATTCATGTTGCAAGACTCCTTCTAACTTACCAATGCCTCTTTTCATACACAAAACTATAAACTACCTACAAAGATATAAAGTGTGAAATTAAAAAATAATCACTGCTTAGTGTCAATTGTGTATGTTTTACATACAAATATAAGAATTCAAATGAGAAAAGAAGTCAGAAAAAACAACATTTAATTATAAAAGAGCTTTTTAAATTAAAAAAGATAATGGCACTAAACCAGAAACAAAGTTATTTAAGAGATCATAGCCACAGGGCGGTTGTAATTTTATACTGAAACTGTACAGCTGTTCCTATCATCTGCACTTTGCTCCTGATTAAAATAACATCTAGAGTTCCAGTAACAAGTAATCTTTTACAGAACTATAATGTATTATGAAAACACACATCATTTTTGTATTACATGACAAAAAAACCTTGTATTTATTACATTAGAGTCATAAATACTTACCTAAGCATTGTACTGGTTTTCTACTCTACTCCTTACATTTAAAGAACAGGGAGTGTGGTTTGTTCTATTGACAAAAGTGATTTGTCTCACAGGGTTTGCCCATAGTGGCACAGTGCTATACCATGCAGGGGTACCCAAYGAGATGAAGCTTTGAGGGCAGCACAGTCACATTAGAACAATTTCCTATGTTATTTATCCTGCTTTTGAGAATCCTTCCGTGCTTCCTTTCCATATGAAGACAGCCTTTGACTTCAAAAAACAATAAATACGTACGCCCCCAAAATTGTTCGTATGCTGTGGATAACTAATCAGGAAATGTCTAATTTTTCTAAGACCTTTCAGAGTTCTGTTTCATTGCTTATATATAAAATGGAGAGTTCCAGTGGTTACCTTGGGAACAACACAGTCAGGGCCTGCATCCAAAGCTCAGCAGAAAGGCCCTCTATTCCTTTAATTGGCTTTGATCAAGTAAAAAAAAAATGTTATTCAGTCCTTGATTGTATGTAGAATATTCCCTATGAGGTCAATATAATTCTGTGTGTGCATTGAAAGAAAATATTTCATTCCAAGGATATAATTTCACAGTAGTTATTTCAGGTAGTCAGCACGCAGGTGTGAGCACTTAAGCATGGCTGAGCTAGTTTACGAATAAATTGTAAAGCAGTACACAAGTTAGTGAGCCCAAAGTGTTGCTGTCAGACTGGGGCTCTGGAGCTACAGTCCACAGCTCTTCGTGCTGCAACAAGCCACGTCAGTCTATAGTTCATTATCAGTGAATTCCATGGGGAGCTTTCAGTCCTTCCCTGCAAAGAGAAGGATTTGTAATAGTTCACCGTTGGACTATTAATTTTTGAAGTGGTTTAGACAGCATCTATCAGTGTAAGGGAAATCAGAACTTGATTTCTAGCCTCGTCCAGGATAGACCAGACATAAAGCTGATGGTAGATAATATCCAAAAAGCCTATGTGAACTCCACAGTAGATCTTTACACTGATCTTGAGTGAAAGGTTTGGTGGTTTGCTACCTACAAAATTTAGACTACAGTTTCCCTCCAGTTAGTTTATTCTTCCTGAAAGTTTTTATTGTGCTAGTAATTGGCAGGTTTTGGCAGTTCACAAAATGCTTTGCAGCCTATCAGGTGTCCAAAAAAACTGAAATCAGTTTATGTAACATGGCCGCATATCATTGCTGAAAAACCTGAAGGTCTTTCTAGTGCATGACAATATTCCAGAAAGGACACTGCCAAGAGTGGTGAACTTAAAAATGACTCACCTTGTCACATAGTCCTTTCTTTTTTCTTTTTTTTTTTTTTTTTTAATAATCTCAAGAATACAATCAACTGGAATAAGAATAAAAAATATTTAAAAGATCTAGCAAAAAAGCTGCATAGAAAGCATTTTCACAGTTGTTTTTAACTAGTTTTCATCAAACTTTATCTAGAAAGTGAACAAAATTAGGACTTCCAGAGACAAAATATATTGCATTGCAGTTTTTTCCTGTGAATTTCACACTTACTTGGGAAATTCATATGACTGGTTTTAGGTATTTTTAATACTGTACCATTCAGAAGTGCTGATCAGGACTTGGTTCTCCAGTGTACTAGTACTGTAAAAACCTATATGAACACGCAATTCTACACAAACAGATTGTAGATCTCTAATATAAAAGAGGTTAAACATCTGTTTGAAAAATAAATGCTTCTGAAACAAGACCTACCAGGTGGGAGGTAGATTAGTGCCATTGAAATATTTAAGGTACTTATTCTCATTTCAAATATGAGTGGGAAAACTGTGCTATCTCCAAAATTTTGCTGTGAGTAAAACTGAAAATTTACTGGTAATCACTGTTGGGTTTCCATCAATTTTTTTTTTTTTTTTTTAACTGGATAAGGTTCTTTTATTATATATAACACAGTTGAATGTTGAAAGGACACACTATCCCTTTGAAACATTCAGCCTTACAAAGTAAGTCCACAGGTTGTTCCTTTGCCATTAGTTGCGAGCTTAGCTCTGCTTAGATTTTATAACCCACTCAGCATTTGGGTTGAGCTGGTACAGGTCCTTCATGTAGGTATCATCATCAAGGCAGCGTTCTCCTAGAAACAGAAGAGATGTGTGGCTACATCAGTACCAAAAAAGAAAGGAAGCAATTTTCAAAGTTCCTGTCACTGTTTTATTCCATTTAGGTTTTCAAGCCTTCTCTGTGGTATTAAACAAAGGACAATGCAGCTAAAACCTAAAAGTGCTCTTACCCTTCCCATCTGTCTTGGCGAGAAAGAGGACAGAGGAAGAAGGAAGGCGAGTAGGGGCTGTGCCACCTCTGTGGCACGTTCTAGGTCAGATTCTTCACACAGACCATGCACATGGGAGCTCCTCTCTGCTTAGGAGAGGTTTAGGAAAAAARGAGCAATGCCCTGGTCCTCTTGTGGTTAAATCCAAACACTAGGTTCACATTTGCATAGAAGCCCGTTAAAATTTCAGGTTATTTTCCCCTTCTTAAACAGAAAGTTTGAGCAAGGTTTGTCCTTGCTAAGAAGTCATTACTCTCTATCCTGCTCCTCTTGGTCAGCAGTTCTGCATAGCACTTGTAATGGTTACTGTCCTAGGAGGTAATAATAGTGCAGTGTTCTTGGTGTGTTATAAGCAATTAATTTATATATAGTAGCTATGATGAAAATAGCATATGCTGATCCAACAAGATCTGTGTACTCTTCCCATTCCCTCACAGGCAAAGCATTATCTCATGCATTTGCAGCTCTACATCACAGCCCCTCTCCCACTCCACCGTGCAAGTGGTTGGGGTAGATGGTTCATGTGTCAGCCAGACATTTCCAGCACACATGCTCCTGAAGCAGGAGGTGAGCAGAGGTGTGACGCTGCAGCTGGGTTTGTCTACCAGCTCTTTGGACTCCCTGCGCAGAGCAGGCAAGAAGGCAAGACTCCCTGGTCAACCAGGCTCAGTCTCCATCTGCTCCCTCTCTGTCCACTCTCCTTGCCAGGTGGCACCTGTCTTCCCTCTAGGATTTTTATCTCAACCTACATGACCTGTACCATTCACGCTGCTGAACTAGGCCCTCTCCCACACACAGTGCAGCACGTTCAGGCAGTGAGAACACAGGGACAGCGGTTTGCCGTGTCCGTATCCAGTCCCGGTCATGAAGCAATGGCAGAAGTCCTGTTCCGTGCCGTGAAGACCAATAGTGTACTGAGTACTCAAAAAACGCCTGGAGACTTCAGCAGCTCCATCTGCTGGGGGACAGGATCGCAGCATTGTGCATGTTACAATTATGAATGTAAGTGTAAGCATATGAGTGTATCATGAGCCTTGAGTCTTTGCGCTTTTGGGATCCCTCTGCATGAGTCAGTCACATCGGGCAGAGAGAGAGAAATGGCAAAGATCAGGACGGCTGGTTTACTTACAGCTGTATAGGTTAAAGTCAGGAAGTTTCTCTTATCTCAACTGAGAGTATTAATAAGGACTAGTATTTGTAAGGGCTGATTAAAGTTGAAATTGTCTGGAAGTAAAGCATTCAAACAGAGGAAATATCTAAGCTTTCTATCCTATTTCATAACAAAACAAAGCAAATCTGCAACTAGCCATGTATTTTCCCTAAGAGACATACAATTTCTGTCACTTGTTTAAAGTGATAATAGGTTGTTCCAGTTTCACTAGAATTCTGTTACGAAAACTTTTTTCTACAATGATTACACCTCTGTGTACACAATAAACAAGATACTTCTCTCCTTTAAAAAAGTCTTACATCTGGGATCACAACCTGCTTTAACAGGCATAGCAAATGCATGTACATATTGGATATGCAAGAGAACATATAATGCATTAATCTGGCATCTTAGTAACTTCTTTTTTGAAGTAAAAACACTAAAACATTATCTGTTGTAGGGACCATAGGAAAGTTATTTTTAATTTACTTTAAGTAAGTCTTTTGGTTTAGACACACACAAAAAATAATTGATTTTAAATAGTGATTAGGTAAAAAGGAAAAATGCTAAAAGTAGCAATCTACATACAGGATTTAAACTTGCAGAGTACAGAAGTACTGAGTATTCATGGAATTTTATAACTTCAAATAAAGTTGAACTGGTCATGGTTAATAAGAAAAAAGTAAATTTAAGTCCAATCCAATACTGTTTTCTAGTTCTCTTTTTTTCCTGAGCATATGAAAAATACTGTGAGTAGAAACTGATTCCCAATGCAAAAATACTTTTGCATTCATCAAAGAAAATTTCAGAACTGTGTTCAAATTTATCCTTTGGCGTTAACCTTGCTGATCTGCTATTTGCTTTAATCAAGAGGGTCTGGAAGACACAGAGCAGGAAACACTAACCGTTGGAAAATTTTATCACTAGGTCATCTTTCTCGTTGAGCATTTTTTTCCCCAAAGGAACCTGCAAGCAACACTCAAATGCAGAGCGTGAAGGACTGCAAGTTCACTTATTATGCCTCAATACAAAGAGATGAATAAGATGAACTTCAAGCACCTTCCTATCCAACCTTTCTGCGCTTCTTCACTGTATATACATATCAGGAACACCTGCTACAGCTGCCATCTTCCTCTGGGAGAGATAATAAGATATTACTAATATGGCAATCACACCAACATCTCTGCTTCCTTCTCCCGAAGGTTAACTGTCTGCCTTAATGTCAGGGAGAACTAGGGACATGAATAAAAATGCAACCACAGTGAAGCCCATGGACAACATTCCAAGGAATCCTGTTCTAGCAAAAGAAGTTGTTCAGAAGCCATTCTTACCAATATTTCCTCCTATTTCATAAAGAAAGACCTCTTCTTTCTTGAGTGTTTGGACATTTCCACTGTCAGGAACAAAACACAATGAATGACTATATTGCGAAAGAGCTTGTACACTGGCCACTTAGACGTGTCCAGGAGAAATTATGCTAATTAAGATCAGCAGTGTACCTGTCATAAACCTTTCGTGTTTATACTCATTTACTGAGCCAGTAAGTGAACAAGAATACCCTTGCATGCTAGTGCAAATGAATAGTCCTGCAAGTGAGCAGTACACTATGGAAAAGGTAAAATAAGATAGATGTGAAGAAACTGAGGGGTTTAGACAAGAATTCCATTGTTACTGGCAAGTAGCCTGATATTTACCCTCTAATTTTTCTTTCACTGCGTCTGCAAAAATAAGTATTCCCCTCAAACACTTCATATTTCTGAAAAAGCCTTATGGTTGGGTGGGAGAAACCACATTCTTGCTGGTTTTAATTTTGCTGCAACTAAAAGAAGTAAAAAACAGACAGTGGAAGAATAAAGTCCCCGTATTACAAAGGGATTCTATTATTCTCACTGCTTAATTGTAATAATGTATGCTAAGGTACAGCCAGAAAATAACTTTCTATCTAAAGTGTAAACCTCTAAAAACACCATTTAGGAAAAAGCAGCTTCTTAATCTCAACTAGTGTACCCTGTTATTGCTTTAGCATGAATAGTTATATATGATGCAGACCTCTGTTAAATTTTTTTTTTAAGTCTATTCTGATTTCTTACTTTGCTCATATATATAAAAAATAGATGTAAAAGCTGATTAAAACTTCTCCCTTTCTAAATGGATTTGGATGACTCAAATGTAGCTTTCCTTTTAAATCACTGCACATGCACAACATTTGCACACATTTATATCCCAATACCTATACTGTTGCTATATATAAATGCATTTTTTTACAAAATATTTTCTTTCTCTTATCCTCATTCCTTTGTTTTCTAGACTTATTTTCTTGGAGTTCCCTTCGATCTTCTCCCCAGAAAGTTACAAAAATATTCCTGACCCATCAGATTAAATAGCAGTTAATTTTTTACTTTGATTCCACAATTTTTTACTAACGGCACTCAAGTATTCCTGAAGGCTTTGTGAGCTTTAATGACATTAGGAGCACGAAGTTAATTCCTCAAGCATGTATTCTAATGGCTAAATTCAGCCAAAAAGTTCATGAACTCACCTGGACTTAAAGTATTTTAAAACTTTTTTCTTGATATAATATATGAAAAGCCACTTCTCCCGAAATGATAACAAAACAAAAATGTGTTTGTACCTTTTCTGGCTGAGAAACCTGGCTACTATATCACCAGCTTTCAGTTCTTCTGTCAGCTGTATTGCCATGGAAACTTTCGAAAGATGAGGCGCTTGCACCCGTATCACTCCCTGAGGAACATCAGCCTGCAAAGCAATAACGGTGTTGGAACAAAGCTGCTAGCAGCTGGCTTTGATGAGCTTCTCAAAATACAGTATAGAATAAGTAACTTAGTACAGTGCTCTGTACTTAACTACTATCTACTACACTTCGCTGCAGAAATATGGTAACTACATAGTAATTCTGTAAATCAGACCTTCAAATCTCTTTTTAACAGCAGGGAGAACTTTAGAACAAAAGAACAGTAGTGTTTCATTATTTTTCAAAGATGTTAAGAATAACAATAACAATTACTGCTATATTAAGAACACACTTTGGTACGATAAGAAGCATATGAGATGGATATGGAAAAGACTTGCTGCAGGCATGAAAGCCAGGCAACCCCCCTGCACCCCCCCCTCACTAAAACTTCCAGAAGAAACCTTTCCAGTTTCATTTAGTCTGAATTTCATGCCAAAAAAAGAAATCACAAAGTATTCATGGGTCAGTCTACTTTAAGTGATTCCTCTTTTCAACTATCATTTCCTTTTAAAACAGATATTCACTACTGCAGCTTTTTCTCCCTATTTTTTGTTCTCCAGAATATATTCAGCTAGTCAACCTGCAGGTCTGACTACATAATGGATTTGTATTTTATTTCAACCCAAAAATCCTTGATGATGAATAGCAATCATATTAGTTACAGAGGAGGAGGGCTCCAAAGGACAGTTTTTCTGTTCAACTTGCAGTACATGACATTTGAAGTTACAAAAGGCATAATTTATTTGTGAATAAGGTCCTAATTTCTGTTCCTGGAAATCTTGAGGTAATTTTTCTATTCGTATTACATTACCATTTACCCAAATGTACTCATTTTGATAGGAAAAGAAATGTAAGAGTCTCAGTAGTCAAGGTTGATTATGACAGTTCATTCTCTTCTTTCCCCCCCCCCTATTTACTGCAATTGTAAGGCTGAACATTTCTTCCTCCATAATCAATCAACAAATCTGGGCACCTGTGAATCTAGAATACCTTCTCTGAAACCATCCGAGTTAAACGCATCTAGAACAAGTATAAACGTGAGCAGAATCAGAAGCACAGCTTCCTGAAAAAGCTAAAGGCTCATTACTATACAGGTGATGAGCTATGGTAAGTAATTTTAACCAAACAATCCTTCTATATCCAGTCTTATTATTTATTGATTTAAAAATACTAGACATAATAACTATTTATTTCTAAAGCATTAAGAATCACCAAATTGAGAATTTGCTTCGTAGTAATTGTGGAATCAAAGATTCATAAGGTTGCAATGATCTCGAAGAGCAACTCCCTACATTTATCCCTAAATTCGTCAAATCTGTTCTTTAAGGCCTCCGCCTATGGAAACAGTGGCTGTAGCCATCTGCTAGGAAGTTAACTCCTGCTTAAAAATCTTCTGTCTCTTTCCAAACTGCTGGGATCCTGGCAAAAGGAAAGGAAACTTTTAAGGATGAAATGGATATTTGCGGATGTCCCTAACTGGTCTTTCATCAAATTCAGCATGGTAAATTTAAATTGGTTTTCATTTTTGTATGCAATTCTGTATCATTTGTCTCAGTTGATTTTAATGGAGTTTTTCCAACCTTCAGCTGGATAAGTTTTTTTTTTCCTGTACAGCAGGCATATGATAAATGATTTAAACACCTGCCTGCTTTGAGTATATGAGAGAAGGAACAAGAAACGTCCTCAGAGCTGTAACATTACAGTCACAGATCAAACAGAATAATTACTTTGTTTATTCAGACAGTCATTATTAGCTCAGCTAATGAATGCATTTTGCCACTTTCACCACCTGCATTTACAGAAGAACTCATGCTCAGCTGCACAATATGTTCATGGTGCCCAACTATAGAGAGAACAGATACTGAGCATCTCCTAGCCCATTCAGTGTGCAAGTTGGTGGGAAAGAAAATGTGGCCATAAAACATCTAGAAGCAGAGTCACAGAAGGACCTGTCCTCTGCACAGCACAGTTGAAAACATCCAAGTCAGGGCTCCACATTACAACATATAAGCCAAGTACCTGTAAGGTGATTGACAACATGCTGAAGGGTGTGTCATCTATACTATTTAGCTTGTGAGTCCCCTCTCCTGCCTCACAGGCTCTCTCAGGATGAGGTTTACAACATGAAACCTCTGGCTGAGTTACATACTTGCACACTTTGAAAACCTGAAGAGAGATACATCCTCAGTTGATGGAAAATACACTGGCCTACAGCATTTAGTCTGTAGCAGGCACAGCAGTCACCTGTGAGGTACTCATCTTCTTTCAAACCCTTACTTTTCAGAGGGACTTGAATCTATGTATCACAAAAAAATTGCAGCTGCTTGGCTATAGGATCTGGGGTGGGTCTCTTCCAGATTCTCCCGTTCCATTTTGCATGACACACTTAAACATTCATCAGGCTAGATGAAGAGAGGAACGAAGTGACTATGCAGTATTTTCACTAATGACTCAGATGACAGAATATAATATATACTTATGAAATGTGTGAATGATACCAAGCAGGAATGGGGCACGAGCATTATGAAGAACAAAACTGGAATTCAAAAGGATCTTGCTACATGGGAGACAAAGTCTGAAAGAAACGGGATGCAGTTGTTCTCTTTGAACTGCGAAGTGTTGCACCTAGTTTGGGACAAACAACTGTAAAACTATACAAAGAGAAATGATTTAGCAGGTAGCAATTTTTTTAGCAAATAATCTGGCATTGCAGTGGATAACAAATTCAGCAAGAGTCAGTAATGTTATACTGTGAAAATTCAAATGGGTTATGCAAACAGAATGGCTGTGGGATACGATGGTTATTCTAACCTGTATTAGATAAGCCCAGTAGCATTGCGTTGTGCTGCTAACACAACTGCTCCTTTTTTTGGAACAATTGCAACATATAGAGGAATACAAAGACAGACGGTATAAATCTGGCTATGCTAGTAGGTAAATTTCCAGTCCTGAGGGCATCTTTCTTTGCCTGGCTAGAGCATTATGCACCCCAACAGCAACATAAAGACTTAATCCCTAACACAGAGTTGGGGCCATAGGTATGCATAGGTATCCAAAAAGCAATTAACCCTCATGAGCCCTCTAGTATTAACTACTCTCAATTAACCCTCATAAGCCCTCTAATATTAACCACTCTCAGCACTGTACAGAGATCTTGCCCAAAGTTTGCAGTAATGCTTTTTAACCTCTGTCTTAAAAGGGGAAGTGCGTTTGATAGAGAGGCCTCATCAGAAATAAGATGAAATTTTATCCACATGAGCTGACTGCCATTAAGAATGCAGATACTGAGGTATTTCTGGAGAGTATGGAACTAACTCAAGCTCTGTCTATGTTTAATAATGTGGGGTACCACAGCATGTGGTAGAAAATAGCAACTTTTACTTAGTTTTTATTCAGCTGCACACAAAAGAATTAACTCTCAAAAGTTTCAAACAGTTTTCACTGGAGTGGTGGTTCACCACAATCTGGGTGCCTCACTTGCCATCTAATAGTGAAATGCAGTTCAGGAACTGCACAGGAAAATCACCTCAATTTCAAATTAAGGCAGTATAAATTGAAAATTGTGAAAAAAAAACCCACAACAAATTTTCCTTAAAGAATGAGACAGTTTTTTACTTGGAAAAATGTATAAAATTGTCATTCACAATGAAGCCTTATCAATTTGTGAATATGATTTTAAGAGTAATATGTTCTCAGGCACCCAAATTACTGAATGCTTCAAATAAGCATGAAGGATTTGTGAAAAATTGTACGATTTAATTTTGAAGGAAATCCCCACAGATTTCTAAGGCTTAAAGAAAATTCTTGAATAGTAACTTTACATTTACATTTGGGTAAGAATGTATTACATGAGACTTCAGCCCTAACTCTCCAGTGGATTAAAAAGGCATATTTTACTCTAAAAGACCAACAGCACTGAATTACAAAAAAATCCAGTACCTGAAGTTGCAACAGCATTTGCCTATTTCAGTGTATTTGCTGTTATTTCTATGTTGAACAGGGGATGGCAGCATTAAGTGTCATCTCATCATAACTCAACTGAATTGTATTCAAAGAATCATTTTCTTATTAGCGTAAAACAACTGTCAGTGTTTAATTAGCTTTGTTTTAAAATTATATAAGTCCCTATTCTGTGTACAGATTCCTTCATAGGGATAGATATTAAAGTAAGGCAAAGTGATGCCTGGGGAATTAATTAATTTTGGACATTAAGAGATGTGTCAAATACTGCATACAAAATGAAGTAGGAACACTGAAATAGATGTCTCCAGTGGATATTATATGCAGTTGTCCAAAGGATCCAGCTATTTACACGTTCAAAAAAAAAAAAAAAGGCATACTTGCAAGATCAAACCAGGCAGATTTGAGGGATATTATAGCATATTTATTTGCCATATTCTATTTTTGCTTAATAGCTTAAAAAAATGCCTTTATTAGAATATGAAAACCCTTTTTTGTAACAGTTTGCCATACACATACTTGATAAGAAAAACACAGACCATTCAGACCAATGCATTTTTACAAGCTACCACAAGATGTCTCTAATTCACCGGAATCTTCAATATGACTTCAACCCACAAGGTGGTATTTTCATACCACCTAAATCTGATATGTATTCATTATGTTATCAGGATACACATATTTGGTGTTACCTGTTTACGTATTTAAAATAACTTTGGAATCATGTATTTCAAATGCATTATAATTAAGATACTATAGTGTATAGGCTAATGAGCTTTAAAAAAATGTAATTAGTAACTTCAATGAAATTGTAAATAATAAGAAATTTCAAGGTACATGAAATATATTTTTGAACAGTTTCCATGTCAGTGGGAACAGTTCAATTAAAATATTTCTAAAGTAAGGAAAAATTTACACTATAATGCCACAGGATTTTTTTTTCATTGTAAAGAATGTGTGAAGAGTACTGCACTAAAACTTATGCCTTGACATCACTGATGGGTCTGGCAGAAATCAATTACCTAATGCAGAGATACTGAACTGTAGATTATACACACAGGGGTAAGTTGGGAGTAGACACTTGGACAACAGCTGCATAAGAAGCAGTTTATCAGTTTTTTACATTTGTTTCATTCTTTGGGGTTTCTTGGGGTGGGCAGGTTGTGCATGCTCTAGCATGCTCCACTTTACAAGGAATAGTTAAAGATTCATTGAGGCAAAAAGTTCAGTGGCTTGGGAACTCCTGTAGAAGGAAGAAGGATTAAATGCTAGCTTTGTTTCCAAACACTAGTAAATATCAAATAGTGAAATCTAGATACTTTTTTTTTAAGTAAACACATGGTCTGCTGTGACTTCCATTGGGCAGCAATGCATCTAAATGTGGGTACAGTAATACTGAGTGTTGTCACAACACTTGCTCCCTCTACAGATACAGACCTAACATACTTTTGTTTCTGATGCCCAAATTGAAACAACCTGTGGGATATAATTTTTCAGAATAGAAATATTTTGAAAAATCTGGGAAAACAAACAAACAAACAGCCCAACCCTCTAAATGCGTCATGCTGGTAATAAACTATGAAACCGATATTAACTTGCTATCTATTGAAATTCTTGGTTAAATAAATGTAGATATCCCCTCTGCTATATCCACTTTTTCACTAGAGATGATAGTCTTATTAATAAAGTATTTTAGATGTATGTTTCCTTACATCATTAGGGGTCTTCTCCTGCTTCTCATGCTTTTCCCGGTCATATGCCATCTTTTTCAGAAGTTTCTTCATAGCTTTGTCCTTTTTCTCCTTCTTCTGGCTTTCAGTGTTTTGTTTTCTCACTTGGTTAACAATAAACTTAGGAATCTAGATGAATATAGATAGTAAGTATGAATATCTACATAATTTCCTTAAGCAACTAACTTATCAAAACTTTGTAAATTAACAGATTGTCAGGTAGAACTCAAAAAAATAGTATTTATTTCCAGTAATAATTAAAGATTCAAATAATATAAAGCTGTAAAACAATTTAAAAACCACTCCATGATGTTATATTCCATCCAGTAAGCTCTCAGGGGAAGAGAGGTGGAATCATGCAGTATTTTTTACTTTCCTCAGCCAAAAAAATTCACTCAACACTTAGTCTGTACAATGGTGTTAATAACTTTTCCTCACACGCAGCAAAGGTCAAAACTGTTTAAAGTTGCTGTTGGACAACAAAGCCCAAACTTCTCCAGTCTGTCTAAGTTAGAGCTTTGCTTGAGACCGTGGCACAACTTCATGTTTTATCAAAACATGTTCTATATAATACAAAGTTTGGCCCAAAAGGGAAATGGACTAAAACACCATGTTTCCTGCTAATATCTCTAAGCAGAAAAGAATAAATTCATCATAACAATGCATACTGATAGGCCAAAATCCCCCAAGGACTTATTTTCAAGTTCACATATGGTACACACAATATTAAAACTCTGACCATCAGAGCTTAACTCTACAGTAAGATGTAATGATTCTGTTTCACTCCCATAAGAGTTACCTATGAGCAAGAACCCAGCTGGACGGGGCTGATCTTTCTCTAAATCATGGAAATAAGTTCATATTACTTCCTTGTTCAGAAATTTATGATTTCCGCTCCCCCCCCCGCCCCCCTTAAGAATACACTTACTGTCCAGAGAAGTTTTTGGTACTGAATCATAAAGCGCATGACATTTGCTGTTCCAGCTGCCATAACAAACTCGCTTTGTTCAATAGTCTTTGAGCCAAACCCATGAAACGTGAAAAGGTTTGGGGCCATCACCATCGCAACATTCTTTAATGTCATTTTATTTTTGTCTCGATGATCAATTACCCTTTGGAGGAATTCAAGCAGTACCTGAAATAACAGAACTTACAGCTCAACTCTGCGCATGAAAAAGTTAGAGTGAAACATGATGTTACATATTTTTGGGAAAAGCTCTTTATTCCTAATAAAACCACATGAAAAGCAATCAATAATAGGAAGTGTGGATATGTTTGTTCACAGGACTGTAATGCAAGTTTTGCTTCCTTTAAGTAATGAAGTAAATCATTCTCGTTATTTTTGTGGATAACATTTTCAAAAGCATTCAAGTGATTTTGAAGCCCTGCGCAGTAAGTTTTTTTTCAAAACCCTCATTATGTAGGTGCGTAAGTAGCATCCCGCAGATGCTTTTGAAAACATTACTGTTGGCTTTTGTTAAATTGAAAGTGAACACAATAGTGCCAGCTGTCATGGTTATGGAAACATGGAATGGCTAGTTCTGTAGGGTAAGCAATTTGTGAGTAAACCACTGCATTGTGAATGACAGGTAGCCAGTTACAAACTGACAATCTTCAATTAATTCAGTTCCAGATATTTGTAAACCAACTCAGGAGCCCTCCTGATTGCTTCCACACAGTAAATAAACTCAAAAAGAAAGTAATGTTTAAACAATAAGACCTAATAGGATTTTTTGCCTGTAACAGAAGATGTTCTGCATCCTACACAAATCCTGCAAATTCATTTTTGATTGTAGCAATTTTAATAGTAAGCGTATTCTGAAAAAGATTAATAGCTTCGCTACAAAAGGAAAAGCCCAAATTGGAAGACTCTGCATAACATGCTGCAAATACCAATAGGAAGTGTAAATTTCTAGCTTATTGAGAGTAGAACCAAACAGCACAGAGAAAAGTGGGGAATAAAAATGAAGAGCTAAACCCATTTCATAAAAGCAAACTCTCATCCAAAGTATTCTAACACTGTTTATTTTTTGCATTGGAAATAATGACTGCTGCTGCTGCAAAAAAGGAACGAAACTTGTAAGAGAAAAGGTCGCTCACTAGGAGATTATTATTGCAATCTCCTGGAAAAATTTCAAGTCACATTCTTAGAAGTCATTTGGGAGGAATTAGGGTCCTACGTTTTTTTTTTTTCCTGAAGTTCTGTGAAATATGAAAAAAGAAAGAATCGCTAGTTTCAGCATTAACTTTGAACTGAAAAAAAGAATGTTAAAAGACAACAGCTTCATTACAGTGGATTCACAGAAACAGACAAAATATTTGTGCAGGAAAACAGTATTAGCAATTCTAACCTTCAGAGTGTCTCTGTTTGCTTCAGGTAGAAGGAGAACCAAAAGATTCAAAGCTTGCAGTTGCTGTTTCTTCGTTGGAAGATCTGCCAGTGAAGCACATGAACCTCAGTATTTTAAAATGGTCATTTGTCCTCTTCAAAAAGCATGATTTCAAAGTGGAAACCTCTTGCAAAATGCTGAATGCATACACATGGCTAATTGTCATAGTATGACAAAGGACTGGCAGATCCTTGTTTTCTGATACTCATTTCCAAATGTTCTTTTGGGATACAGTTGCTTTATGACTCAGCAGTCTTCTGGCAATATTTCTAGATGCCTTGTGATTCTTTATTTTGCAATGTTACAAGAAGAAATAGTCAGCTAACAGTTCCTCCCTTTTTGAGCCTGTGCCCCAACATATGAAAGGGTATATTCAAAACTGCTTTCACAGTTTCTCCGATTGCCTTAACAGTTGTATGGTCTCCCAAGTCACCCACACAGAATGAATACCACGTGTTGCTGAATAAGGCAGGTCTCCAGCGACATAAGCAGCAGCAGCTGCAATGGCAAACCAGTGGGGATAAAGCCAAGAGCAGAGAAGCTTAACACATATCTACAGCAGTGAGTGCCATACCAAATGTGGCAAGCTATAATTAAAGTGACATTGGTTCAGCCTTTTACCCAATTGCTCAGTGGTGCGTCATTCACCCAAGATGCAGGATGAGTGCATCCCTACACTCCTCCACCTCCTAGAAGAGCTCCTACGTTCTGGCAGGGTTGAGCAGCAGAAAGCCCCAACTCTCCCACATTTGTCACTTGTGATAAACTTCCTCCTGTCATGCCTTAGAGGACATGCTCTGGCAAGTCTTCTCAGCAGATTCCTAATGAATCAGGCCGTACATAAAACAAGTGAAGAAGGAGGTACCTGCGTTTGACATCATAGTTCTATCACACTATTTCAAAATTCAACAGGGCTGTTCTCGTGCATCCTGCTGGGATTCCAACTGAACTGCTATTTCAAATACATTTCATCCAAATCAGTTTGGGAGATACCACCAAAAAAAAAGTTCATCAGTGAAAGAAAAAAACCCCTTGCTGACTACTTTCTACCATAATAAATATTAATGAACTGAATAAATGAGTGACAAATTATATAGCCATTTAAAACATGCAAGTAGTGATAACAGTGTATCTACCTGCTCTAGAAAGACATACATTAAAAGTAAGGCTTAAATTTAGTTCCAAAACACCATGTCACAATGCTTAAAAAGCAATGAGAATCAACCTTTTCCTAGGAAAGTAGGCAAAAATAGAATTGCAAAACAATTAAAATTCGTTCCTTAAATAAAGGTCTTCTGTCTGTTCACCTAAATAACAACTGAATTTTAGTTGTTTAAATTACTTAAATTAACAAATTAAATTGTTGAAATTAAGTTGTTAAATATTTAATTCTAACCACACGACTTAGTCACAGTATCATGAAAAACACTGATCACTGTCACAAAGATGGCTCTTTTTCTCTAACACCTAATCTTATTACATGTAACCAACAAGACGGGCAGACAATTTAAACAATGGGAGGTCATGAAGTGCTATGTCTGTTTTGCATCAAATCCGTTGGCTCAATGTAGAAAGTGTTTTGGATCCTGGCACCTGAGTGTTTTCTGGGTAAGTAAAACCACATAAGCCTTCAGACAGCTCAGGAGCAGCAAGAAGAAACCCTCCTGGCTCCAATCAGTATCCAGTAAGTGGAACAACCTTGAGGAGCTGTTTGCTGTCAGCATCATTTGAAAGCATTCTGGCCAGCTTTAACTTGCCACTCAGTACTGCAAAATCATCAACACTATGTAGCAGGCCTAAGCACCAGCCCCCTACTCCCACCAACTTAATGGCCTTGAAAGGCAGCTCACAACCCAGAGACTGACACAGCCCACAGTTTTTAAGAATATTCGTCTGGCTGCCTGTCCATGGGAATTCCCTGAAAGTGTCCCTTAGCAATCATAGAATCATAGAATCACTGAGGTTGGAAAAGACCTCTAAGATCATCGAGTCCAACCGTCAACCCAACACCACCATGCCCACTAAACCATGTCCCTAAGCGCCTCATCTACACGTCTTTTAAATACTTCCAGGGATGGTGACTCCACCACTTCCCCGGGCAGCCTGTTCCAATGTTTAATCACTCTTTCAGTAAAGAAATTTTTCCTAAGGTCCAATCTAAACCTCCCCTGGCGCAACTTGAGGCCATTTCCTCTCGTCCTATCGCTAGTTGCTTGGCAGAAGAGACCAACACCCACCTCGCTRCAACCTCCTTTCAGGTAGTTGTAAAGCACGATAAGGTCTCCCCTCAGCCTCCTCCAGACTAAACAGTCCCAGTTCCCTCAGCCGCTCCTCGTAAGACTTGCTCTCCAGACCCTTCACCAGCTTCGTTGCCCTCCTCTGGACACGCTCCAGCACCTCAATGTCCTTCTTGTAGTGAGGGGCCCAAAACTGAACACAGTATTCGAGGTGCAGCCTCACCAGTGCCAAGTACGGGAGGACAATCACTTCCCTACTCCTGCTGGCCACRCTATTTCTGATACAAGCCAGGATGCCGTTGGCCTTCTTGGCCACCTGGGCACACTGTCGGCTCATATTCAGCCAGCTGTCAACCAGCACTCCCAGGTCCTTTTCCGACAGGCAGCTTTCCAGCCACTCTTCCCCAAATGAGCCATCACTCTGCCTGCAGACAAGGGGAATAGATTTTTCTGAAACTTGCACTCCTGTGTCGGCTGGCGAGGTAATGTATGTGGGTTCTCACTCCTGATTCATTATTACCAAGCTGCTCTGTTTCAATTACAACTGGTATGTTTGCTGTCTTGGTGACCACTTGGCAAGGAGGACATTTTCACAGGAACTTGCTGATCTCAAGGGACCAGAGATGATCAGCAGTTCTGACTATTCTGCTCTAACTTTCCTGTTGTAAATGGATAAAATACCCTAAACGGTATAAATTACCATTTGTTAGATTGTCTGCAGAACTATTATATCTTTGCTGTTGTTTTCTTTTGAAGCAAATATTATTTATAAACTGATACCATCATACACAATTTCCTTATAACTCACCTATACCTCCTAACAACTATCAGAAACATCAGAAAGTGGCAGTGTGCTTTCATTTTATGTGTAAACTATTMMAATAGATGTTCCATGAAAAACGTTATTTGTACATTAGCAAAAATATGCCCAGTTTTTCTCAGAAGTCATATTGTTGTTATTCAATTTGTTTTTCAGTTTCACATATTATTACCAAAAATACTGCTGTGGCAAAGAGGCACTTCTCCACATTGGTATCAATTCTTCACAGCTGAAAGGACACTACTCACTCTGTACATCTTGGAAGGCTTTGAGATATTCTACAGTGAGGAGTGGCTGAGGCAGTTCACGGATAAAGAGTTTTAGAAGACTTGCTGCATCATGTTGCTTTACATTTTCCCAGTTGAAAGTCCCTTCATAAAATTTTGCTTCCAGTTCTTGGCAAAGACTCTGAAAGGCAGTAGATACAGAGAGCACCAATAACACTTGGCTGCTGGAAGTCATGCATTATACACACAGCAATACTTTCCATACTTTGAAAGGGGGAAAAAAGGGACATCTGAAATATCACTTAACTCCAGCTGCCACTGATCTTTTGCTACAAAAAGATAAATTGGGGATCAGAAGCACTGAAAGCAAACACATACTAATAGGCAGCAGACGGCCAAATCATAGAGGAAGAAATCCCATGGGCCTGCCTCAGGGCCATATGGAATATACTATAAGAACCAGATATCATATTCATTCACATAGGGGTTATGACCTCCCCTCCCCCAAAATATTAATATGTGGCTGATGTACATAGCAATTCTGAAACTACTACCAAAGGGTGTTGCTGTAATGCATGCATGGCCATTTTCATAAACAAATATGGCAATTATGCTTGTTGACACACAGTTTCTTATCAAAAMATACACTAAGGTGAGGCTGGTTCTCTTTTTAAAAAACAGGGAAAAGATTTGTGTAACTGGATAGCTGGATGTCTTGCCATCTACAGGGAACTCCATGCCGCTGGGCACATACAGCTTTGCACGGGATGTCAAACATGCCCTCTATGGAAGGGGACTGTACTGCAAAACATGAGGTTATGCAGCAGAATAAACAGCACTGAAAGTCTCAGTGATACCTCGTAAATCTGGGGTTGGGAAAGGGCGGGATACTGTTGGCAGCGGACACCTGCCTTGCTCCTATTACTGGGCTTCCAGAGATGGACGAATAGGAACCCGCTGCAAAGACTGAGTCCTTCTTAGTCTCCCGTTAAGCATCAGTCCCAGCCTTGCACCCACTTCATTTATTTCCCAGTCCCACAGAGCGAGAAGTGGCCTCAGTATAGGGCCAGTGGCCCTGAGGCACCTCTCAGAAGTCCCTCCCTTCTTCTAGCCTCAGTTCTTTCAGACACAAAATGAGGACAGAGACACTGGCTTGTTTTGTAAAGTATGTGAGATGAAGTGAGGAAAAGTGCTACGGAAAAATATGGCCTTAATTATTTATCTGGACAAGAAGGGCACATTGGATAGAGGATACTAGATACATTTTTAAGATACTGTTCTCATTAAATTTAACTTTGTCCAAATGGAAAATGGATCTATTTCCAAAGAAAATGTGGACACTTAGGTTGACATAAAAGCTGGATGTTCTCAACTGTCCCCCAGACAGATCTTCTGTCTCCACTGATTACGTAGGGGGTTCAAAGGTGCCAAGATCCTAACTCAGATGTCTAAAGTCAAGTGGGTATGATTTCCTGCTCATCAACAAAAGTAAGCTTTAGAAATAAAGATGACAATTCTCCCTCTGAGTCTCATCAGCTCATCCATCCGCATTCAGACCAAATCACTGTGGCAAATGCAGTATTAAACAACTAGATAAAATGCATTGCTTTATCTGAAAGGCAAGAGCAGAAATGTCAACTATGCATCCTAATGGACCAATGCTTAGATTCTAAAGTAAATGTATTTAACTATGGGGTATTATAGATACACAATGCGATTTTTTAATAACGCCTCTAAAATCTATAGAATAAGATAGCAAAATATTTTTTCTTGAGATTATCTGTGCCCTTCTATAAAACTACATAAGGAGGAAAATATTTTCTTTTTCTATAGGAGAAAAAAGTTTAAGAAAATTAAGAGGAAACATCAGTCCTTTAGTATGCTAAATTTTTTGTTTTTCTATAAAGTTTTCCATTTGAATAAGTAAAGGAACTTAACATCTTTGCTAACAAAACAATTGCTTAATTCAAAGAAGCAGCTCCTGCAAATAAATAGGCAAAAAATTAATGAAAGTCAAATAGTGAATGATCCTCTGCCTGGGAAATTGTATTAAACTGATAAAATCAAAGAATAAACAAATAAACAAAATCACTCTGAAATCATTCCAGTATGCAGAACTGATGAAAAGTGGAAAATAAAGAATGGAGGAAAACTGTAAAAAAACCCCGTATCTTAGTTACTGGTAAATAAACAAAGCCAATTTCCGTAATATTCCCTTCTTTCAGTTGTTTCGAATGAACCAGCTGCTGGACCAAGTTCTACATGACAGAGGCTGGCAGATGTCCTCGGACAGCTGAATCCACTTAAATGGTTCTCTCCATTTAGTTCAGACCATCTTTTTAACACATTGACTCTCGGTGTGAATCATACTGTGTATTTCGTTTCCTGCATTAAGGCAAATACTGGGGAAGAGTCTGCATGTAATTGGCACTCACTGTGCGAAGTGGTGTGCACAGACGTGCCTAACAAGACTGTGCTTAGTGAGCTGAGTAATTTATTTTTATGAACAGCAATATAACATGAGAGGTTCTTCAGTACACGCTGGCTGCCTTGCCCTGAACACAGGTTAAGTCTAGCTATTAAAATAGGCTCACAATGCCAGAGTAAAGCTTCCTCCTGGGGTAGAAAGACTGTGTATGAACTGTTCAGATGATTAAGCTGGTTCAAGGAAAAAGCAAAAGGCTGGAAAGCTGGTGCCAAGAATTAATGAGATTTTGGCACAGCTGAGTTTGAAACGTAGCCTTGACTCTCCTTCAAACTTGAACTCCAGTCTTCTCCCCAAAACTACACTGGATGAAACCATCAGCTTTCTGGCTAATATAACTCAGTTTTCTTTGTAAAGAGATTTTGCTTTCTGTTTCTGAAGATTTTCGTAACAACCTGGTGTTAAAATATATTTGCATGACAAAATAAAATCAACAAACACAGATAAGTTTTGGGGGATGTTGAGAACCTTTGCAATGTTTTACCTTTATTCTTGTTGCAACTCCTGGTATTCTAAGAAGTCCTTCTGTTTCCAGAGTTGCCTCTTCTATCTGGGCAATCAGCTGTCAAACACAAACCAAATTGCATGAATGAAGATGCTAATTAAAAATTACTGGTAGATAGTTCTGATATATTGGAGCCTTCATGTATGTATGTGTGTGTGTGCGTATGTATATGCATGCGTTTGTGCATGCACATATGTAACAAGCAGACACACAAACACACAGTTTACAAATGGATTACAGTTGTTGTGATGTAGAACAAAACCTTTAATATGGCTCTTACCTGTTTTATGAACACTATTAAAGAAGAGTTTGTCTATTTTATTAAAAAAGAAAACTGTATTATTTAGACCTCCTTCAAGTCTCCTCCAAAGACTGAAGCAGTTTTTTTCCAATATTACTCTGGCTTCAAAAATAAATCCCAATTACTACCCTTGTTAAAATGTCTCCGAATCAAAACAATTAAGGTAACATTAGAGATACAGTACTAACGTTCTCACAAATACTACTCTTTACGACTTTACCAGAGAGGAACTAAGTACTATTAGGCTTTAAAGAAGCCTCAGTTTTGCAAATACTGGCATTCTCCTAGCAAACTCAACAGTTTGCAATCCTACGCATGGCTTAGATAAATTAGTAGAAATTCTGTGAAAGTACTTAAAACACATATCATAAATTCTGTTTCTCTAAAAGGTATGCCTAGAAGTATTCACTGAAGGATGGATCTAAGAGTATTCAAAAGAAATTTGTAAACGTCAAAAGCTGATGACATCATTTTAGCACAAATGGTTCTCACAATGTTTAACTAGGGCAGTGCCTTTGTTACATACCTTCCTGTGCCAGCTCTTGAGTAAGAAAAATTATGCAACACGGTTGTGTTTTCTCCAGTTACAGAAATTAAAGGGGGTTTACCTACCACTGTATTTATGTAACTGATAAATGCCATAAAAAAGATCAGATGGAAAAAGCCACCAAGTTAGAAAACAGCACTAAAGGTGTCACTCTGGTATATTTTCCTTGGATTAAAAAAAAAAAGAAAGAAAAAGAAAAAGTGCTAACTGGCCACATCCAACTCTCACCGTACCTGGCTTAGACCAGAGCAGTGGCTGCCACTCTCATCTGTTGGGCACAAAGACGCTGTGGGCATGTTGTGTGATTTGCCACCATCCCCACGTCTATGGGGAGGCGAGGTCTGGTGGCACTGCTGGCGGCTACGACTCCTTCGCACACACTCACTTGCAAGCTGCTTTGCATGGCTTCATTAGCAGGCCAGAGACCTGAATTACTATCAGCAGAAACTTCTGGTGGAGATTCATGGATCGGTATTACCCTCAGATTTTCCAGTTAGAAAACCCCTAGGCTAAATTATGTCATTATTTTTAACCGTAATTCCTCAATGAAATAAAAACTAGGTGTATTTTTTATTACAAGATTTTTTTTTTAATTAAGCAGCCTTCCTATTAGCTTGGTTTGTTTCATTTCAGTGATAACCAAGGTACATTTAAAAAGTATGCACAAAAATGTTCTTTCTTGTACTTTATATAAATCACCTATTCTTGGAAAGCATCTGCTGTAGCAAACAGGCAGAAGAAATGGGAAACTTTTTATTTTCATATTCTCATTTAAAGAAAAACTGTATTCCAAATGACGTCTGCACCTTGCAAAACAAATCACATATATAAGCTAGAAATGTTTATGTAAAATTTTATTCCTGAAGAACTATGCTTACTATGTTGCTAGGATAGCACAGTGATCAATCACTTTTTGTCATTTGGTTTCTTTTTTTCTAGATAGCATCCTTCCCAGAAATGTATTTTTATGATTCTGAGGAAGTAATTTCTGGCATGAATGACACAGCAATAGTTTTGAGAGAGTGATGCAAAACTACTTCGAGTTTTCTGTTTCTTGAAAAGCAACTTAACAAGCAGGTCCCCAAACCTACTGAAACGGTGATGACACAGCACCGAGTTTCTGTCAGTGTTAGGACAGGTCCACACACTGTGGTCTCGCCCTTCTCATGCAATGAGACCTGCTACGCATGGGCAGTAAATCCAGGGTCTCCATCATCTTTCCTATTATCTGCCCCATTACCATGACATGATACGGGCCAAAGCGTCCCCCCACGTACTAAAGCAACAAACCTTCTGGAAAAGGGCAGCTGCCACCACCAGAGGCAGTTATCCAGCCTGATGCCCGCTCCTTAGCTACCTGCCTCATGGCCCAAATCACTTCTGAAAGGAAAAAAACACTTCCTAGATAGGTAGGTTCAGCCTGTGGGCCAGGGATTGAGAATTTCTATGGAATTTCAAGTATTTGCTCTGAAAAAATAAAGGGCAGTCCTACTGATGATGTAAGTTACGCTACCATGATGAAATGGAATTTGGCTGCAGTGGGTTCTTGCACTGATTGTCAGTTTTCACAGGCTTATTAGTAAACTTGCCTAAATCATGTAGACCAGTTGTAATAAAAAAACCAAACTTTATTCCTTTAACTCAAAATATGTCTGGTACAAAGCAAAGTATCACGTTTACTGAATTAATAAGTAAAGCTGCAAATAAAAGTTACAATATCTTTGACTGAATATACTGAAAACTTTGCTACAGCGAGCAAATAAATCCAGGACAAAATGTTATTTGTTTGTCATTTGCAGGTATGTAACAAGTTGACTTGTTTGTGCCTATTTACCTTTTGAAAAATCAGTGGTATCTTGGTTCCTGGCACCTTCTTCTGATCCTGTTCCAGTAAAACTGACAGTGGGACACCAAACAAGCCAGAGTCTGAAGAATAAAGCAAAAGAAACTGAGATGTTATCCACATCTGTTCCAATACATGTGATAATGACATAAACCACATTTTTGAAGTGATAAGCCTATTCAGAGCTATTGACCTTTTGTTCAAAGTGTTTGAATGTCTTTGTCAATCAAGTTATTACACAAAGCATTCTGGCTAAAAGGATTCATTCATCTCTTCCTTCAACCATAAATCAGAAGTCTTCTGTTTTGACTTCAAATTGCCATCCACATACTCTGCAGTACAGTGAAGCGAACTGCATAAATGAACCATCTGCGTGGTTCTGGTTTGCAGAATGCGTGTGATGATGACCCTGCAATGCAGATCTTCATCACTCAATGCAAGTTCTTATAGTTAAGATGCAAATGGCATGAGTAAAATATCCAGAAATTTGGCTACTAAAATGAGACAGATGTAATTATCACCCAGAGTTACTCTGAACACTTCTATCTATGAGGGTTTTGAAAGAAGAGCTTTACAACCCTTGTGCTTTTGCATTATACAACACCRGCAGGATAGCAAGATCACCATCTTGCCAACGGGGTTTTGCCTTTTTTTTTTTTTTTTTCAAATAAAAGCAAAGTACAGTTAAGTCTTGGTTAGAAAATGGTCTTTACAATAGTACTAAGGCAATGCAAATTAAAAAAAAATGGAATCTAGTCTCAGTTAATCTAGCCCTGATGCAAAACTAGCCTTAGTCTTCAAGTAAATGGGACTCCCATGTGTTTATGGCCCAGTTGAATAGAAGTGAATGACCATTAAAAGAGATCTATACTAGTAACTACTAACCCCAAGTTTGCTGGCATAGAACTTCTCTGTCAGAAGTACTGATAATTGCTGTATGTGCAATTTTTCTGAAACAGCATATAACACTACATGTAGCTAAAAACTCCTGCTTGGTATGATGCCATGCCAATATTGAGCACAGAACAGCTGTAATTACTAAAAAGATGTCAGCCCTTGAGGGAATGTGATATACGTCAAAGAAACATCAGTTTCAGTGCCAAATTGGGGAGTTTTTGTATCTCTATCAGTGTAAAAAGTCTACCTATAAAATATGTACAGACTCATACATACACTCAATATCCATACCCCATAGTTTTATCATCTGGAAGATCTTGTCAATAATAACAGTTTCTACTGAGATGAAGTTGGAGAAACAAACTGTAGGAGATCAATAGAAAGACAGGGCTGGGCACAGTACAACATTCCACAGAAGAATTATGTTTTCATCATCTTTACATACTCAAGAACAAAGGGGAACAGCCAATAGATCCACCATTGTATGAATCAATAGGCCAAACAGCACTTCAGGAGTGAAGAGGTGAGGGTCAGGTAGAGCAACAAGGCACTGAAGGCATTACATTGCAAAAGCAGATTTGTTTGGCAGAAAGGGTGACATGTCATTGTCTATTTCCTAAACATTTCCATGAGTCTAGCCCATCTTTTTTAACTTGGGGAAAAACCAGGTTTTTAATCAATTCAATGTATTTTATGACTGCCTGTCATCCACATAATAATGCTATAAGTGAAATTCAATTAACAATAAATTTGGTAAGAAGAATCAATTAAAACTAAGACGCAAAACACAAGAGAAGAAAGTGTTTTGTCTCTGTTTATTAGTGAAAGCACAAGCACTTCTGCAAGACGAAAATGCATTTAAGGGATCAAGGTCTCATAGATGTTTCTGTGCGTACCATTTGCATTTAAAAAGTTATCTTCTACTACTGTAAAGCGAAGAGGATATTCTGAAGAATCTATTGTACCTTGCTGTATATCTCTCAACCCTCTCTGTTGCTTTCAATTATTTAAAGTGAGCTATTGCACTGTCAAATTCACTGAACCTTGACAACAGGGTTTTGGCCAAAGCAGGCTTGTGATTAACTGGGAACACATTTCAAGCTCTTGTAAAGCATTTAGCAGAAGCCAGCAATACAGAAAACAAAGCACTGAAAACCTCTAGCATCTTGAAATTGGTTTCCATGTGTCCTATGTTCCCAAGAAAAGCACTGTGATTGTACATATGCTCCAATGGCTTGCAGAGCAAAATGACGCATTGCAGCTGTCTTGACATCCTCTGCAACAGCCCAAATCTTCCATTTAATATGATGCCATTCAGCATAAAAACTGCATTATGGCCCGAGTAAATATTGGATGGGCAAGGCCTGTGTGACACAGGAACGTTTGTACCAGACAGAAGAGGAAAGCAGGTGACAAAGGCTCCCAGCATCTCCAGCCAGGGCAATGAAAGCAAAAAAGTCAGGTAGAAGTAGCACAGGAAAGCAGAAAAAGAATACCCACAAAGAGCACATCCACGTGCCCTCCCAGGGAATAGATCAGCACATACAAACTTCTGTGAAGCAATTCTTCCTGCACAGCATGCTACTAAGATAGTTCCCTTTCTTTACTCCTTGGTTTACCTGCTCAGTGACTGACCTGAGTTTTAACTTTAGACAGAGAGCACAGTCCCAAAGTTGGAGTGACTATGTGCATGAACTTGCTTAAAGTGTGCCTTGAGTTAAGGCATATAATTAAATGCTGCTCAGGACCTATGCTACTATTTATATATCAATATAATTTTTCTGCTGGAAAATTATAAAGAACTGGATGCATTTGTTTTATTGGATTAAAACAGACCCATTTTTTGGTTCAGAATACAAAACACCGACTCACCTTTGGTTTTGATTTTTATAGCTTTTTGCTGCTTGAATTCTGTCCCAAGTATGTCATAGAGAGCAGTTAATTCAATCAGTGCTAAAGAATAGACTTTCTTCATGTCCTGAGGGGCCAGGTCACCAATCTTTGTGGTACCTGTTTTGTCCTTAGGCAGCCTGAAATTCTAAAAGCAGAGATTTGCAGCAGAGTGAATAATCCGAGTCATAACAAATTACTTAGCTTRAAGGCTGTGCTTCCTTCAGGGCACAACCTTTCATCATGAAGCCTGCTGTTACTGACTAAGTCATGGGAGAATCCCTCAAATAGGTTGAAAAGTAGATGATCCTAAAATCATAGGAGGATTTAGGTTCCTAGTGACTTCTGGAGGTCATCTAATTCAACTGCCTGCTCAAAGCAAGGCTAAATTCAAAGTCTGATCGGGTTGCTTGTTGCGTTGTCAAACTGAACTTTGAAAACTCCCAGTAACCTCTGTGAGCACCCGTTCCAGTGCTTAATGCTCTCACGGGGACTCTTTTTTCTTTGCAAAACAGAATTTCCCCTGTAGTCACTTGTGTCCACTGCCTCTTGTCCTTTCACCGTGCACCTCCAAGAAGAGTCTGGCTTTGTCTTGCTTGTAACCCCCCACCCCCACCACCACCTTCTGCATCCTTTTGCAATTTACAGTGGTGGAAATTGCTGTCCATGAACAATCCTATGCATGTACAATTGGGATAGAAATCCCTCTGCACTTATGCACACAAAATAACGTATTTGGCTGCYATATAAATAATAATAAAGAGGTTCCCTTCTTAGGGAAGGGGGATCCTTAATTAATGGCTCATTTCTACTGCACGAAATGCTCAGAAGCTGCAGTCAGAGACCAATATAAGGAATTGACTTGAGAGGGCAAGGGAGAGGACTTCCCAGCTCATAGAGCTTTTTAACTCCATCTCTCACCAGCAGGCTTCTAAGTAAGACTCTTGCCTGTGCCTGACATTAGCAGTGTGCATGACTCAAAGCAGGAAGGTTGACAAAACTTTCTTCCATTTGGAAAGATATATTATACTCCAGAATTATTTTCTCACCCTGTACAAACCCAGCGATAGCACAGATGGATTGGTGGTTATGGTACATGACTACAAGGGCACATACTGAAACATAAACATAATTTACAAATTGTAGATATATAGTCAGTTTCCCACCTTGAGGTTTCATTGACTTGCACAAACATGTATGTTTAAAAATAGCTGCCAATGACGAAGGTGCAACAAATACAAATTGTAGATTTAAGTAGTTAACTCTCTTCCTTTTCCTATCATTTTGCCACTCCTTTCATCACTGAAGGAGAAATCCCATAGCCATGTCTTTGAGCAATCCTTCATAAGCCTAGCTAAAAGTATAACTAAAGTATGTATTATGCATACATATATATGCATATATACAGAAGTAAGTTAGAGTATAGCTATCGTTTCCTTGTTATAGGCGGCATTAGAGAAACATGACTCAAACACTTTAGAATCCATTTCTAAATATCCATTAGTGTCTGGTTTATAATGTTTAAACTAGGATACATGGGGTAATTTCTATTTGAAGAACTGCACACATCCTTATCTAAATTAAGTGTTTGAAGAACTGTGAAACATTATTACTTCAGACACTATGTTTACTCAGACATGTTTGCATACACTGTTAGGAAAAAAAAAAGATGTTTTTCACACCAGTCATTAGTTTACAGGTCACACGTAACTGCATGTTCATGAACTGTTAGGTAGAGAGAGATCCTCAAAGAGATGCCTGAGGATCAACAACAAAATGCCTTGAAAGATCTTCTTTTGTATTTAGTTGGATTCATTCAGAATGAGCCTTTTTTTATTAAGAGTTGGAAAGTAAAACTGAGCACAAACTAATCCTTAATTTCCTGCCGTTTGACTTTAGACTTCTATAGACCATTCTGTTCTTCATTCTCATCCCTCACCTATCTGCACTGGATAACTGCACAAGGTTTCTACAGGCATCCACCAACCCTTTTTAAATGACAACAGAGATTTTTATTATAGAGGTAAAGCATCTCACCTCAGATTACAGGAAAAGGGGCTGTAAACAAATGAAGTAAGGACATAGTTTGTGTACAACTACCACTAAGTCACTATTCCAACTTAATATTACCAGTCCATTATTGCTTACACATAGAGTGCATTTTGCCAGACAGACAATGACATAAATAGGCATAAAAGTAGTTACTTCCATGTTATTGAGAATACTACTCCCAAAAATGAGTTATCTTGAGAAAGTCTATCTCCACGAAGCTGGATCTGACAACGTTCTTCTACATCTAATTCACCCACTATCAGATAAATATCATCCAAATAGTACCACTAGTAAAAACAAAGAATGAGAGCAATAAATAGGAAACACCTACCGGGAGAAGAGTATCACCCCCTCCACCCTTGCACATTTTGCCTACTGAGCTGTCTTTGAGATTAGCTGCCTGTTCTGCAAACGGTATCTCCAAATTGATGTCAGTGTCTGAAAATGGCATGTCTTCAAGCGGGCTCTTCTGCTCATCAGTTCCAAGACTGAACTTCGGACCTGAAAACAGAGTAGAAAAAACTAATTATCAACAGCAGCACAACTGAGCACCACTCAGTGCATGACAGTAAGTTTAAAACCAAGTAGAAGTTAATGCTGTGCAAGGGATGGACTTTCTGGTTGCAAATTCACTGATTTCTGCATTTTTTATGTCAGTCGAAAATTTAGCGTCTTACAAGGGTCCGTCTTTTACATTTTTTCTTGAATAATTCTGCCAAGGCATGGGGTTTTCTCCTATTTATCTATTATGAAAAGATAAAGCAATCCACCTCAAACAAACAGCAGACTCCCAGAATCTTCCAGAGCCAAACAGCTTTGGCATTAGAAGTTTCTTGCTATCAAACACTTTCCAGCCTCAAAGACTGTAACATCCTGCAACCAAATCAGCAATTCTTTCTGCTGTTAAAATTTCAAAAGCAAAAGAGAATGTTTCCTCTATGATCCAAAGCATTAACATCTGGGAATAACAGGGAGTACACAGATCATGTCTTTGTCCCAACATCTCTGTCCTCACCTCAGTCTGAAGAGTCTAGATTCCTCAAAACTGTTTGGACATGTTTCCATGATGTAGGGAAGGACTAAGTACACAACAATGGCCTTACTTCTCTTTCTTTGTTCCTTAAAGGAATCAAACACTAGACGAATTTAGAACATTTTTTGTTTTGTTTTGTTTTGTTTTTAAAAAAAAAAAAAACACAGAAGGAAAAAAGGGAGAGGCAGTTCTGCTTTTAGAAAAAGAAGTCTAATTTCATAGTAAATCAACCATTGCTTTTCAGTCTGAAGTTAAAATATATCATGAAAGAAGCAAGAGGAAAATTATATTGTAAATAACACTATTTAATACAAAGCATCAAAGACAATTTAGCCAGAGAAAGATTGATCTCTCCACCATCTCTCTCGTGATGTGGTACTTCTTAAAGGATACATCCAGGACTAGGTTCCTTGTACAAGACATGACAAATACCTTGCAAGTATTTGTGATGAAATTCAGACTTTCTTAAAACCAGCACAAATATAAACAAATCAATTCTGCTCATTTCAATGGGACCATGATTCTGCCACTGGCTCCTAGGCACAGGAGACTGCAGCCTGTTCAAAGCTAACATACTCGAAGTGCAGCGAAAGTGGGAAGGAAATGGACATGAGTTGAGGAGGAGAACCATGAGCAGTGCGTATGCTTTGGTGTATGAGTATTGTGTAACATAATAGATTAATTTCTTTACACCACTGTGGGAAATTTTTCTATGGCCTGGAATAACTATGCTAAGCCAAGCCAGAAAAAAATTTCCAGAAAATAGTTACAGCTACAGCAACATTTGACCTTGAAGCAGAGGAAAGGCTGCAGATAGGCTGATTAAGGCAGAAGGCATCAGGAAAGTGCTGCTCTACACTGATACTTTCAGTGGTCTGCAAAAGAGCTGAGCTGCAAGTATGCAAACCGAACAACATATGAAACATCAAGTTTAAAAAAAAAATTGCACCAACTCAAAAATTTTTCTGAATGGTATCTGCATTTAATTGGAAGACTACACACAAAACAAAACTAGTCTCCAATATTCTTTGGAGTGAGTCCTGAAAATGACCTCAGTCTGCTGGGGCCAAACTCAGGGGACCTGATAGACAGGCAAATGGCCACAGCCACCACAGCCACTCTGTGGTAAGGCACAGTGCTTTATGCACTACTCCCACGTCAATGTAATTGATCTAGAGCCGAGACACTTCCAGAGAGAGAAGGTGGATTTGAGTTAACACTTTGACTCTACTTACCACCAAGCAATGCTGTGAGAAGTAGAATAAAACATTTCCAAATTTTACTTCTTGTGTGCGTTACTCACCACTTGCTCTTTCCAGAGTTGCTTCTGCTCACTTTCCATAGACCCCGAAAGATGCCTGGGGCGTATGCTAAAGATTAAGCTGATCCTGAAATTAGAGCTGCTCCTTTTCGTAAAGAGATATGTGAAACCTCAGTAACCAAACATATCCAAGGTCAAATTCATCCCTGGCTTCGATCTTTGGCCTCCCTGTGTGTATACCTGTATACATCATGTAAACTATTTAATGCATCCCAACTAAAGGAAAACAGTTCCCCGTGCCCGCAAGACTTTTGTCATGCTAATGTGGCCTATACGTGACCTACATACTTCCTACCAGCCTGGGAGGGATCTGATGTTAACAAACAATAAAGCAGTAGCTCCTATTTCAGTCCTGTGGTCATACAAAGGTGCCGTGTAAAGCAGATGTCTTGGTAATGGTGTGCACGTTTTAAAAGTCTGGAAATGCTGCTGTTGTGGGGAGTTTCTTCTTGGTCGTATAGCCTTGCTCCTATTGTTGTGCATTCATTAACTAGGAAGCAGCTGTAAGAGGAAGCAGTTTTGGTGTTCTGCCAACCTGTCAACTGCATGCAATATTTCATGAGAGAAACGCAAGTGTGATACAGAAAAATGTAAATATTGTCTATMMGGATGTGGAAACCGTATTTTACATTAGTCATGTACCCTTTCCTTGGTTCACAGTGCTATTTAAAGATCACATAAAATGATGAGAATTCTTCCGGAGTGGGGTGTGGATTACGTTTTGGGTTTCTTTTTAATAGGACATGGAAATATCGGAAGTGTCAACCTTGCTATTTCCTAGCTTTGCTAGAGAATCTAGAGGATACCCCAATGGAGCTATGCTGATAAATCTTAATTTATAATTGGAAAGGTAGAACGGCTGATTTTTTTTTTTTTTGACTGACAAAGCATTTCTCTAAAATGCTAATTCATAGATGATTTTAAATAGAAAATAAAAAACTTTGTAATCTTTTCACAAACACTCTATCACTCCAGCCATAGATTCCTTATTTATCATGTAAAATGAAAAGCAGAAACAAACTCTTTAATTAAAAAGTACAACCACATTTCAGTCTTTTTCCCTATCAAGAAGCAAACATCACAGCTCTTTTCCCTCATGTTACACATAGTACATTCGATTCTTCAATCCATTTGCCAGGTCATTATGCTTTGAGGTTGCCCTTACACAGAGATTTTATTTAACATTCTTCCCTTGTAGCTAATCCTGTGTGTTCAGAAGGACAACTGCAGTCCCACAGTAAACTGACTTTTGCTGCTCCCTTATTTAAGCTGACGAGTATTTAGCTTTTCATCTGCTTTATTCTTTCCTTTTTATTTCTTGAGATGTCTCAACCAACACAGTTATTTACTCCTTTTCACAGGCATCCAAAGAAAATTACTTTTTTTCTTTTATAACTCTTGAACATATTGCTAGCTCTGCAGGTCTTTAGTGAGTGTTACGGATTGTTTATATGATAATGTCTTTTGACATCTTAATACATGATTCTGAACTTTCTTTTCGTTTCCTGTAGACACGTTCTGTACCTACATGAAACAAAGAGGCACTTAAAGCCAGTAAGTGAGGGTGCTTCCAAAAAACCTCAAATATGCATCTACCAACAAAAAATCTTAGGAACTCATTAAACTGTTCTGTTTGAGCAGGATCAGACAGAAAAGAATAAAAGCATATTGGTTTTGTATTATTCCCTGAGTTTGCTTACATTGTTTAGGCAAGAAACAAGGTGTGTCGGACTGGCAAGAAAGGAGGAGTGAACACAGGTTCACACAGCCCATGTGTGCTCTAAGGGCAAACCATTATCATCTTCAGTCTGGCAGAAGCACTTGGGAATGCAGCATTCAAATACAAAGTTAGGAACAGAGTCATCACCTTTGGAGAAGGGTCAAACAAAGTCATTCACTCTAACAGTTTTAAGACAACTCAATTTAAGCTTTGGATTTTTTTTTTATAATGTCTGAGATGATATTCATATTTTTCGGGTAAAACTGGCACTACTTCTCTGTCAAAGGCGGTTTCCATTTTAAAATAATGTCTTTGGATTTCATAAATATTTAGTATCTCTGAAATATCAGGCATTGTTTACTTTTTGCCTTAAATTCATTCACTGTTTGTATAACACTAATTTGCTCATCATTCTGGAGAAAAGATCACAGCACAGCACTGAAACAGGTGTGGTGCTTTTAACACCACTGAACTTGCATGGTTTGACTGCAAATTGAAYGGATTTTTTCCTCCTGCTCTAATCTTGGGACCAGAGCCCACTGTAGCATGTTGACAAGAGCAGAAGTGTATCAGGATGTAAGCAGGCTGCATTTGCCATCCACATCGCAATCTGTGCTGAGAAGAGCTAGCATATGGGATTTGCCTTTCAGAACTTCCCATTTCTGAAGGGTTCATCAGGGCCACTGGAAAAAAAGAACCAGATGTGATAAAAACTCTGTAATAATTGCTTGGTAATTTTCCAGCTCTGAATCCTACAGTGCAATTTATGGACACAAGCACCAGGCATCTCTTCCTTCCCTTGTGCTGAACCAGCAGTCTGGCAGTCCTCCCAATTTTTTACTGTTCTTACTGGAGTGAGGTTTGCTAAGAGTGAGGGAGAGAAGGATTAACAGCACTTCTGGAAACACACAGATTTGGTAATATTCAGGGCTGKTTTATATTCATCTCTCCCACTTCAACTTCCATGCACATCCTGTATTGTTTGTTGCTGTTTTCTAAGTCTAATTACAGATTAAGTAACTTGCAGTAGGGAACTTGATCTGCTTGCCTGCCTATTTAAGTGGCTATAGGGTTCAGTATAAAACCTATGTGCTATCCAGTCCCCCGGAAGAAGAAAAAAAACCCAACATACAAACAATGCAGAATGGCAATGCAGTATCTTAAAACTTAGATGGCTGCCAGTTAATATCCTGACCTCTATACAGTGATGGGTATGGTGCTATTACAGACATGGTGCAACCCCTACTTAGAAGAAACTTAAGATGATGCAGGGCAGCCACCCTTTTATTATTGGACCTGAAGAACAGCAGAAATCTTTGTCAAAGTCTTTCATCAAAATTCATACTCTCAAAACAGAAACTATGGAATCAGCTGCTGTGATGCTCTGTCCTACCTGGCAGTGAGAGGGAGGGGTCTTCCATGGGTACTGCACCCCTCTTGTGTAATCACACRCTGTTGAACACAACCCAGTCCTATACACACAGAATGCTATTTCCTTTCCTTTTTTATTAAAAAGCTAAACAACTTTTTTCTTCCATCCCTGTTTTTCTTTCATTTTGAGCTGCAGATAAATAGCCAGTTCTCACATTTTTTGGATGTTTATAGTCCATTTGGTTTTGTTCTCTTGTAGGCACTGATGAGCTTATGTATAGTGCTTCATTTCCTGTACTGTACAGCAGAGATAAACCAGAGGGATAAATTAAGGATCAGGAAAGACCTAAGCATAAGCTATGAGAGGAGACTTCTCCCAGATGATTCAATTATAAGATGATCACTGATAACAAACAAGGTTTCCCACATGGCTCAAAGGACACTATCCACAGCCACACTTAAAAATTTTACACAACAATAACACAGGCCAGAACAGGTTTCTCATAAGAATTTCATTTTCTTTTGCTGAGAAGTTACTTGAAATATGGACCTATGTAGTAGCTTGTGTAGTTGAAAGCCTACAAACCAAAAGAAAAACAAAAAAGAGTTGTTTGGCATTACCTTTTGTTCCATCTTGTGTTTCATTTTTGTTTTCACTTGTTCTCACAGTTGAGGATTCACTTCCATCACAGACCTAAGAAAGGAACAATAAATATGCATGCCTATAAAAACCAAATGCATGGTTGTAGAAACTCCTTTGACTCTGTGCAGAATTAAAACATATACTCCTGCAATTCAGGGGTATGCAGAAGCACACCTGTGCGTTTCAGTAGAAAACCCTTTGCCAAAGTCTAAGGGGATCTAAAATCTAAGTAATTAGAAAAGAAGTAATTAAGCTCATTCCCCCTCTTTGTAAAAGGCCGAGTAGGTATAAGACTTAATTTTCCAGAGTTGCAAAGAATAAGAAAATGTAGTCTTTGACCTGAAGCCATAGTTTGCACTGAAAAGGATATGGAAAGGGAATCTGAAGGAGACATTTTGACTGACTCTGTCCAAATTCCTTCCTCTTGCAAAATCTTACATGGTTGCCTCCCCTACAGAACAATCCCATCCCTTTTGCAGGGCAGCCTGACATTAATATCTGTGCTTACAGCTTAGATTCCCAACAGCAAAACTAGGACACTTCGAAGAGACAACAAAACAGGAAAGGATTTGACGCATCTTCTCCTTTCTGCAATGCTGCACTACCCAGTCTCAAGATTTGTCACATTCCACGAACTGGATAACACCTGCTACAGAAAAAAATATTTCAGAACAGGTAGAAAATCTATACCCATGTATTATTTTAATTATCTTTTTGGCAACTCAGATCAACAATGAATGTTTATCACTCTGGATTTTTAATTGTATTTTACTTAAGCACTGTATAACTCCATACTTACTGAGAAAAAAAAATCAGGTTTTAAAGATTTCTCCTACTAACACAAATCTGTATATTTACTTTTTTTAAAAATCAGGGATCTTGAGAGGTGGAAGAAGATAGCATGACTGCCCAGAAAATGATTACTGTTTCACAGAGCAGTAGAAGCAGGCTGGGAAGCTGTCAAGGTACCGAAAGTCCAGCTTCTCTTTGGGAATATGGCAGGAAATTTAGTAGAAACATCAACACAATTGTTGCGTTAATGCGAAACATCAACACTATTGTTTTACCTTTCCTCCTGCTTTCCTCCAGGTGAAGGGAGGTTACAGGATTTTCAGAGGCTATTATTAAATGGAATGATTTCATACAGCTGCAGATGGCTTCAGTCCTCTTCTGTTACATAAAAAGCTTTCTAATGATGGGAGAGTAACAAAGCACTGAGACAAGTTACCTAGGGAGGTTGTAGAAGCTACTTCACTACAGGCTTTCTGGGACAGGTTAGATGAATAACCACAAGCAATGATTTCTGAATAATTATCTTGCTTTGGAAAAAGGAATGCAGTATAGGTTTGAGGGCCTACACTTGCATTATTTTATTTCAGTCAAGGAGACAGGTTTAGAAGGATTCTTTTTTTTTCATTTATTTCTATATTTAATAAATATTCTAACCTTCTGTTTTATACATCTTAAATGGCTACAATCATTTGTCTGTTTGCATTACTTCTCACTGATGTCATCAATATCAAAACATGCAGTTTAAGAGACACAGAAGTGTGCTGAACACTGTGACATATGATTTTCAAACATTACAATGTGTAGCTTAAATACAGGAACATGAGTATTTCTTGTGCTTTACTGAAATAACATACTTGAAAGGGAAATTATACTGCTTTAAGCTATATGATATTTTACCTAAATTGCTCTGCTATTAGATCTTGTAATTTTTAGGTGTAGTCAACTCCAAATCAGATCCCAGAAAGCTTTTATGGAGTTAATATCCCTTCTGCAACCACATGCAAAGCAGAACAGTGAAAGGGAAGTTGTGCCTCCAGAACATACATTTGAGCTTACAAACTCCTCCCACTACATTTCACCTCTACTGAATTTGAAAGGAGTTGCCGAAGAAGAGGAAGCTGTTGGGGGAAGGAGGAAGTTAAATCCTCTCAAAATTCACGATGCTTTCCACCACTGCTACCATTGCGTTGAATGGCAGTGGCAGCAGCGAGAACAAGGGACTGGGCTGAGGTCAGGTAAGCTAGCCGTGCACTTCCATCAGGTCAGAGTCTTCTTATGGCTGAAGATCTCGTTGCTTTTGGGGGAGCAGACAGGACACATACGCTTCTCCACAGAAGAGGAATTCTAATCATAGTCTCCATTTCCCTCCTTCCCCTTTCCTGCATATGGGAGAGGAACTCTCCCGTTCGATACCCCATGAGAGGAAATAGGGACCCTTCAGAACCTGTCAGAGCAACTTCCCACACACAGTTTAACGACACGCACAGGCCCTGGGAGTTAGTATGGGGTCTAAGCCCCCAGCTGACAGGCATAAAGACCTAGCCAAAATAGAGGAGGTTAGGTTGATGTCCCTTTTTTTTCCTTTTTTAAAAAAAAAAGAAACAAGAGCACCAGTAAGTAAGAGGTACTGCCCCCTATCTGGCAGCCCCCTCAAGATGGCTGCAGGGCACTACCACCCAAAGATGAAAGTGGGCTTTTGGTAGCTCTTTGGGTGATTGTTGTCATGAGTTTTGCATCTGCATTAAAATTAATTCAGATTAATATCTTGACCATGGAGTCGTCGTTTTATTCATCACCTTTAAGTAATACGAGGCCAATATACATACTTCTTTCTACATACTAAAATTGCTTAATGCAATGTCAAGTCTCGACCAACGCTATTCCCATAAATTCAGTAAAAAATTCCCTTGGAAATCAGTGAAAAGCTAGACACAAATCTTCTGGACGTATCCCTTTTGTGTCTGTGCATCCCTCTCCTCTCCACCCACCCCTACATGTCCCTCTCTTCTCTCTGCCAGAATCAAACAAAACAACAGACAGGAACTTACTTTTCCCTTTGAGTCGTTTTGTAGCCTGAAGATATCTCTGACATCAGGAATCTGGTGCTGTTTGTTCTTCTTCCTCATGGTTTGTGTGACAGTCTCTACTCGCTTTTCTACCGCTGCCTTCTGGGTTCGGGTCAGCGTGGACAGAAACACCACACTTTCCAGGGAGTCACCAGAGCTCTCGCCAAACAGATTTGACAGACCTGCCTCCTTCAGCCATTCTTCTTCCAGTTCTCCCTCTGAGCAAGGCAAAGAGGAAAAGGCATAATTGTTGGCTTTCAAGTACTGTTACGCACGCTGGAGGTTAATAACATGATCTAGTTAATGCAGTTCACAGGGAAAGTACTAAGGGGATCCACAATTAAGAACAATTACTTACACTATCATGACTTGGAAAAAAGCTATTGTTTCTAAAGAGCTTCAAAAGGGTTAACATATGATATCAAAGCTTTTAAAATAGTTAATCCAATACAGATTGCTATGGGGCAATCTTTATAATAATCTACAGCACTTCTATTAAATCATATACCATTTTATAAATGTACCTAGATATAAATGTGTATGGGGAAGTCTGAAAGCCTCTGATCATTGCTGCTTCATTGATTTTTAGTTCAATCCTCAATCTTTTTAGCTCCTTTACTGACATGGTTCTGCCCACTTTTCTTGATACATTAATCCTACAGCTCTCCACTAGCTCAATTTAATGAAGGACAAACCAGGCTATAGGAGTCATCTTAATGTTATTTTTAATCAGTTCTTATGACGTGGTCTCCAGCCTGCTAACAGCCCACAAAACAATTGTTGCTTTAGTCTTATAGCTGATAAGGTATCCTTTATTGACAGATCACTGCACATGAAAGAGGAGAAAGCTATTAAATACTGTCACCGATGGCAAGACTTCTGCTTCTGAAATCAGTATCTCTCTAATGATACTTTCTTTAAAACACCAAGTTCTGTCTGGAGCAGCCGAGTTTGTGCTGAATGCCAACAACCCTCTCAAATGTTCAAGCAACATTTCCGTTTATGAGATATCTAAAAGTACTCCAAAGCTGGCATGTCGACTTCACTATTGACTGCGGTTTCCCACAGTGCCCAGTGCACATCCAAGTGGGCACCTGAATATTAACAGCGTTCAGAAAACAGACAGAAAATTTTAAGTATGAATTTTGCCATGGCTAAGCAGCCAAATCCTGAGCCTCTGACAAAACTCTCTCAGATTTTTTTATTAGGGCTGGAAGAAAGGGYTACATCCATTCTCCAGAGCAGATGTGAGCAAGATATATCTCATCTCTCCCCTGCCTTGCCTTTGCATGGCTGTGTCTCAAGCAAGCCCCCACCCAGGCAGGCCCATCGGGCAGGTGCAGTGTCCCAGACATTCAAGAGTACTCGTACCCAAGTGAGGTGCTACACATTAGCAACATCTGCTCGAGCTGATCAACTCAACTGAGCTGACTCACTTGGGCTTCACGCCAGAGTCAGCGGCTCGAGCTGGAGCAGCAGCTAGGGGGAAGAAAGCTATATATAAATAAAAAAGGAAATGGTGGGTTTTGGAGTGCAGAGCCTGAAGGCGTAGCAGCATCAGCGAGCTGGAGTAAGAGAAGAGGATTGTGCGCTGCAGAACGATGGGCTCTGCTGCTCTGGAGAAAGCCTCACAGCTGTGTCAGATGCCCTGCTCCCCGGGCACACAGGCTCGGAGCCTTGCTGTTTTCTCCAGAGGCCGTGTTGCTACCCTCTTCAGAGCACTTGTAAATAGTGGTGATGTTTCAAAATGCCTAGGGAGGCAGAAGTGCAAATCCCTTTGAAAGCTAATGGAGCACATTCTTCTCATGTAGAAGCCATACCAACATGCAAAGCTCACCATTTTAATTTACCGAGACTGTGGGCCTCATGTAAGAATGGGAGAGGGGCAGATACTGCACTGTTAAAAAATAATTTTTGAGAGAAGAGTGGAATTAAGGACGTTACTCCTCTTTTGTCTGATAGGACAAGAGAAATAAAGAAATTGCCCAACTTCTTCTAAGATCATGCACTCAGGAGTGGCCCATAATTGATGCTTCTGAGAAACAAAAATAATACAACTGAACAGTCACAATAGTTACAAGTGTAGAAAGTTACTCACTAAACTTAAACCGGTTAATCATTTGCTTGTCTTCTAAAGCGTGAGGTTTCTATCCACAATAGCTACAATACGAACAACATACACAAAGAGTGAAAGGGTAAGTTAGTTTAACAGTAAACTGCAAATAAAGCTTCGATTGTTGTGATTTGCAAGTACAAGCACCTTTCTGATGTTCTGCAAATACCGTTTAAAGGAAAACCAGCCTTTTACTTATCTCCGATACAAATCTCTTTCAGGGCACTGCCTGTTTCTGGTGATATGCATCAGAGGCAACAGAATTTTCAACAGTGGATGTTCAGCAGAGTGACCCCCTTTTTGATTTAAGTGTGTTTTGTGGGTGCCATCTCTTGAAATAAGACTTAAAGAAAAATCCCTAAATCAGCAAACTGATGATCATTCACAAGAACAGCTTTCATTACCATCTGGCTCTTTCACTACAAGTGCTACTTGTTCCTCATGATTATTTCCTCTGGTTTCATGGATGTTTTCAAGTTCTTTCCAGTAGTCATCCATAGACAGTTCATCCAAGGAGTCCTGGGATCCTGAGTGGTCAAATGATGCTCCATCAGGGGTCTTCTTGGAATGGTCATGGTTCATTGTATACTGGCCAGACCGACGGCTATAAGCATAAACCAAAAAGCAATTCTGGGTTAGCATTTTAAGATACAGGATACATTAATATCTGTGAAGGCAGTTAGTGATGAATTGTGTCAAAGTATCAAAGAAAACTACTGTCAACAAGCAAACCAAGATATTAAAAATTACTTTTAATATCTGGAATATATTTTTAATTTAACATTTCTGCTACATGTATCTCCCAATCTGGAATGGCACAGGAGTCTGTATTAAAGAGGAAATAATGAATCCAAGTTCTAGTAATCCTAGTTACACCAAACCTCTAATTCAACTCACAACAGTCAGTTCCACAAACTTCATGGTACGTATCTTCCCAGCATCACCGTTCATAAAGAATTTTTCAAAAGTGCCTTTCTGCCTGAGTAAATTCTTATAGCTTGACAGTACCCCTACTTTTTTCCTTTGCTATTCTGCTTTTATTTTTTATAAATGTTTAGTCTGCTATCTATGACCTTAATTACAGCTGGGAAAGGACAAAGTAGAATTACTGAAGTTACAGTTTGTGAAGTAAACTGGTGAGTCCAAACGTTTAATAAGGCCACTATTTGTTTCTATCCTGCTTCCTCTTTGACTGAAAGCTTACCATTTTTATAGTTTGATGTTACTAGTTTTTGGTTCACCCTGCCAAATGTATGCTTTCAAAAGGGATCTTTCATCTTAAGTATAGCTGCAACTAGAAAAAAGAAACCAACAAGCTGAAACCTCTAGGTCTCATCTTGACCTCATTAAGTCATTGGCAAAAATTACCACTGACCTAGCAAAGAATCCTTCTTAAAAAGTGCAAAGGTTATAGTGATGTCATTGAAGTTACAGGTCATCCTTACAGTCGAATATACCAAATCAAAAGCCACAAACTGATGCAGAGTATCAGAAAGAGGACATGGATTACATGAGTAGCAACCTGATCTAACTTCAGAGTTGGTCCTACTTTGAGTGGGAGGCAGATCGGACAAGATGATCTCCAGTGGTCCTTTCTAAACTAAGTTACTCTACTATGATGACAGTATATCAAAATTCTTCCTTGTATTAAAAAATAGTAAATTCTTAACATTTCAGGAACAGCTTCAGATGTCTTTTATGTCTGAATTTGTCTCCATATTCTAAAAAAGGAAGCATGGTTTGGGGTTAAGTAATAAATATCACTTATTCCGAGAGAAAAACATATCCAAGATCAATCATTGTGGATTTATCACAATGTAAACGCAGTAAATTAAGTCCTACCTTCCCATTTGGCTGACTTTTCAAGTTTATCTAGAATTAAAAGCACTTCGTCCTTACATTTTATCTTGGGACAACTAACGCTTGTTAGCTGCCCCTCAGTAAAAAAGCCATACCTTTCTCTCTGAAGATAAGCCCCTTGTGTGCCCAAGTCACAAATCCTTTCACACCATACGTGCCTGATTCTCTGATAAGAAATACTAACTATATGGACTTTGCCTTTAAAGGTTAAGAGCCTTATGGAAGGACTATGAGTTTCCACCCGCCCTGCCTCCCTGCTCCAGGTACAAGTTAATAAATGACAATGAATTACCAAGCTAATATGCACCCCAACACCATTCCTTAACCTGCCCTTATTTGAAAGCCCCGGGAAAAAAATACATAAAGGAGTATTTAGCTTCTGCATCAATGGCAATAACAACATCTTGCTAGTAGTGCATGTTACCCAATAAATACAATTTCTCTATGTAGCTACCTTGGTTCTTAAACTTCTCCTGACAGGCGTGACCTGTGCTGCTTGCGAATCCAACACTAGTCACTGCAGAAAGGTGTTCATGGAGCCACATCAGAAGTGTCCCCAGCAGCCGACGTAGGTGCCCAGTGTGGCCGAAGCAGGCYGGGCTTCCCAGCCCTTGCCCAGGCTTCCCTCCTCCTGTGGCTGAAGGTGCTCAGAGCAGACTGGGTCCCTCTCAGAAACAGAMTCTGTACACCTGAGTGAGCCTGAGTGAGGTCAGATTTCAGCTTATCATCCCTCGGTTTAACCCTGTGGAGCTGCTCGGCAGCTCTTCAGTGGCCTTTCACCTTTGGAACAACCTGCTCTCGCTGACCCACCTCAGCTGAAATTTAACCACCACAGCACACCATGCAAAAGATAATACCGACAGACTGAATACATTAAAAGCGTGCAATCTGGGGGACTCTGGCAGGCTGAGGTGGGATATTCTGCAGCAGGCCACGGCTCTGTGCCACGCTTCCAGGGAAGTGCTCCTCCTGTCCTTCTAAAAAAGCCAGCTTGTTACCTTTCCCAGACCAAGTCCTGTCTCAGAGAAGCCTGTGCCCTGAAATGCACAGCTGATACTCGGCACAGAGCACTCAAGGCCACTTTCAGGGTCCTGTGGGCATTTGCTGTACATTAAGAACACTCCATTAACTCTCAGAGACTGAGCCCTACCCTTCAATCACCGTTTCACAGGCCTGCTCTACTCAACCAAACATAAGCTGCTTTTCTTGTAAGGCTCTTCCTGGCCTGACCTTTCCATCTCTCATTAATGAATCAATACAGCAGCTCCCAACTTTGAGCGGGCAGTAACGCCCCTTCTCCTCATGAAAGCCCTCAGAGAAGGACACGAACGACCAGGAGAACCTTCCAAGAAATATTCACTCAAAAACCTCGCTCTCTGCTGCGAACCTCTCCTTCAAAATCCATGTTGCCTTAGGCCCATCCACAGCTGGCAGCCCCAGCGCCGGCAGCACTCGGGCTCTTCAGGAGCCGAGGCCACAGGCTGCTGCCCCACCGCTCCCGCTCCACTCACCGATTCCTTGTCTTCCCTCATCGGACTCGATCAACTCCCTATCCCCAGCTTCTCTTTGGACTGCAAACCCTTTCAAAGCCATCTGCATTTGTCCACATCCACAATTCACATTTCTATGGGCTAGGACAGAGAGAGGCTCAGGCTGGGAGAGAACAACTGCTAAAACTTCAGCTGACAGAGCAGGTCAGATCTATTTTCACTTCACTTGGTTCAACGTTTCTTGCTTTGCATACCCCACCAGAGAAAGATGCTGGTGAAGCAGTATTTGGTGCATAATCCGCACAGCAGTGGCTCCAGGCATCCTCATCTCTGTCCTTCCTATGAATCCCTGCGCACAAAGAGGCACAAAGAAGAAAGACCCTTTGAGGATAATGAGGACAGTCTTGATACCACAGGGTTGGTGTAGATGAGAAAAGAAAACTAATTTTAACAAATCACAGCATAGGGAAAAATATGTTGCCAATTAAGATTTTTATTTTTGGATATCTGTTGAAAAGACCAAGAACATGGGATTTCTGCTGTGACCTTCCACTAAATTCAATCCTTCTCCAAACATATGCTTAGTAAGCACTATTTGCATATCATGCAATAAAAACACATAGGTGGGAACAAGTTAAGGCCAAGAAAAAATGAGAGGAGAAGGGGAAAAGCAATCAATCTTAGTAATAATATTATAAGGAATCTGGAAGAGATATGTTTTTAAAAATAATTAATCCCACATTCACAGAAAGACTCATAAAAAAAACAATCTTTAAAAAGTATTTCAAATACCCCATGTTGCAAGCTTTAAAATTTTGCAGAAGGCTGCTTTCCAAAAAACTATCAGTAGGAAATAAGCACAGTTCATTACAAAAAAAGCTATTACTGTGGTTGCAGAAAATAGGTTACTTCTCCAGCACATTCGTAAGTTTTTAGGTGTTCAGTTTTTCTATTTAAAATTTGAAAAATGCAGCTGCTTTTCACAAGTATCTTCAAGGAGATCTCTTTTCTTCCCCCAGAAAATGTAAGCTACTGCTAACAAACACAGTCACTTAAAGTAATTTTCAAACACTACTCATTTAGCATTTCAGATTATTAAATGGTAAGTTTACTCTCCAGCAGTTTTTTTTCCCCACAGAAAACTTGTATTTCCATTAAGGTCTTCGCTAACAACACTCTCAAACTCTATTAAAATCTTATTAACATCTATTTCCAACCATTAGTAAATAGTTTACTCTTCAAATAGCTTTACAGGGAGCAGTGCAATACTCTCATTTCCAAATCACAGTCAGTTCTGACCTCTGATACTCAGACACGTGCCCTTTGCAGCCGGTGAGATTTTTGCCTATTTATCTCAGTACAAAACTGAGCCCCCAGGTATAAAACCCATTCTTCAATATAGTTATTGCAGTCTCTTACCAGAGTTAATCTTCTTGTCCCACCCACCGGAGATGCATTTATTTATTAGAAACATCAAGGATGCAAGATGAAGCAGCTCTTCCAGAGGGAAGCCATTAAAACCAATTCTTGTAATGAACACCATTCATTAAATTTACAAGGAAAGAAACCAGATTTGGGTTATTTCACTAAGCACTGATGAGCTTCATGTTGTGGCAAGTACTTAAGGTAGAACTGTGCGCAAATATTTTCTTCAGCCTTTCCTTTTGTGACCAACTGTGTCCTTTCTCAGCCTCTAAGAAAATATGACTCTTCACATTAATCACTGTTTTACACCATAATAAAAATGTGCTTTTTTTCAGGTTCTGTCAGCCTGATTTTGATTTCATCAATAGTCACTTTATACTAGTGCAGTTGTCTTTATTCCTTATTTTCTTTCCTGTGAAATCTAAACCTCCTTGTCTGTTCCAGTGCCTTTTTAGCAGCTCATAACTGATACTTGTCATGTGTAAACTACAGCTGCTAGAGATTAATCAGTTAGTAAGGTGCACTTTCACTGGCATTTCAGATAAATTCATTTCGCAGAAAGCTAATTTTGCCCTTACTTCTATTTTTCTCACTCAAGAATTAAGGACTATGTTGTGTTTTAAAACAGTGAGTGATGAGAAAAAGATAATCTTTGTTGTTTCTATAGTGCTAGCCACTAATTTTGGATCTGAATATGATCTTTCTACATCGCTATACAATATACTATACATATGGGTATGCATGTATTAGATGTGTAAATATACTGAAAGGCAGAAATACTAAATGCAAGGATGTTCATGGTCATAAAAACTAGGGAATATAAATACACCATTGAACCAAACAGAATAGATTAACGCTGCTGAAAGAGAAGTGGAGTTCCTCTAACAGGGTTATTGCAGGAGAGCTCACTGGCTCCAGGAAAGGACAAAGTCCAGCTACCAAATACTGTATGAACAGAAAGCAAAAAGATACCAGTCTCCATAACCTGTTGTGTTCTTCCTGAAAAAAAATGCAACAGTGGATGAAACGCAAGTGAAAGGGAGGAGTGGGAAACATCTTTTCTGTCTACAAATTAGGAATTTCTGTACAAGGTCCTTTTTTCCACCCGCTTTTGCCAAATTTGGGAATTCAAAATGCAGGCCTGGCTCTTTCCTGAGTAAAAACTGTCACAACTATAAGAAGTGTCACGAGTGGAAAAAGGGAAGAGGCCATCTGATTAATTACTGGGTTTAACCTCAATTAGGATTCAGCTCTTTGGGGTTAAACAAATATGGTCCTTTTCCACATCTGCCTAACAAAGCCTATGGGAGTCTTAAACATTGCCTTTAAACACGTTCCAAATTGAAGGCCAATTCAATGTTCTACAAGACTAAAAGTTTCACAAACATTTGTTTGTATCAGCCAATTTCCAACATTGAGAACAGTGCAAAAAAAGCATTGCATTATCAAGTGATATAATTAATTGTCAAACTGGACTATTACACCTCCTTAAGCTGTACACTGAAAATACAATCCTCGTATGCTTGGCCTTAAAAGCTTCTTTAAGTAATCCTGGCCATTAACCATTGCTATTGGGGTTCTTGTACAGGCAATGTCTTAAGCACTGCAGGCCCTTCAGATACACTCTCTGGCACCCCAATAAACTAGCATTTTACTTCCAGAGTTATATAAAATAACAAAAACATATCTGGCTACAGCTACATCATAGCAGCAACTTCTGAAATGCCCGTGCAAAGGAGTCATCACTCCCAAAGCCAGTGTACGTTTGGCCATTTATGTAAAAGTTATTAGTAGCATTATTGCAGCCATACCCCAGCTAATACTGGGGCTCACTGATTCTGAGCATCATACTGACACGTGGCTAGATGTGTTAATAACCTGACAAACAAGACACACAAAGGCTGTGAGAGGGGAAGAAAAAAGGGGTGGGTATTCGGCCTGGAGAGGTGAAGCATGCTGTTCAAACTCATGGTGCAAATCAGTGACAGAAACAAGAATAATTCTCAGATCTCTGGAGTCTTTCACCACTGGACCACTAAGCATTAAAGATCGAGATCTGACCCACAGCGAACTGCAAGGCAGATAAAAGGAAGCTCTGCTGTTGTGGCTTTGTGATAGACTCCAGCACTGTGGCTACAAATAGAGTAGCACTCGCAAAACAGAATTATCTTGTTGACATAGGAGTTACAAAGTTAAGCAGTAATTCGTGTAAGTAATTTTAAGTTTGTACAAAGGCTAACTAGATTTAAACAACCAAAAAATGCCTATGGATACTGTGGCCCATTTTGAAAACTATTTACTGAGCAATCACATCCATGGGATGCTGTGCTCTTAAATATAAATACAGGACTTCCCAAGTCCTTTCAAATCTAAACAACTAAAAAGATAAGGAGAGGGAAACAATGTGGTCTCCTGTCCTGCTTCTCATCCTGAAGGCTGAGCTACAGAAGTGTGGGAATAAGTAAAGCTCCTAAGCCGAAAGCTCATCCCATCCCTCCCCTCCTTTCAAGAAGCCAAGTAGCACCGCAAGGTGCAAAGACTACTTAACTGAATTAACCAAGAAAGCTCTAATCTAATGGCTACAGCAGTTGCCTGGCTTGAGCTCCCTGTTCTTGGCTGGGACGCTGGCCTGGGAAGTGATCACCAGACCTTCCTATAGCCACGGCGCCTACCAGAAGGGCACCCTGATCTTTCACAGTTTCTAGACAAAGCTGCATCCCAAATGATCAGACATGAAGATAATGCAAAGCCTTGATTCCAAGTATGTGTTAAATCAAGAATATTTATTACCAAATCACTTATTCTAATGGATTTCAGCCTAATCTTTATGAAATTTCTGTCACACCACCCCTTTGCACAGTATTCAGTATTTTGCAGTGCAGCTTTGAGCATCTTTCAAAGTCTTCCGTTAAAGACAAAGATCAAGTTGTAATTGATGTGCCCATCAAAGCAGGTTGTTCTAAAGTAACTGGATTTTGCATAAAGCCACAAAGTAGTGACACTACCTAACTGAAGTTTAAAAAAAAAAAAAAAGCTAAATGTAAATGTCTTCATCTTTTTATATGGCTTAATGTATTAAAAAGATTCTTTCTATTTCATTGATAGCTAAAACCTCCTGTCAAACAAAAGCCAGTATCACCAGCTTTCACAAGCAGCAGGTAACCCCTTAGCAATACCTACCAAGATCCAAGTCTGGACATTTGGTGTCCAGAACAATGCAAAAATATTTCTCACCCCTTTTAAAGTGCTTCATAACTTTTAGAAGGCATTAGAGAAACTTTAATCTGGGCTTGTATTTCTGCTTTTCTTTCTAGCTCCTATATCTCATCACTCATTGCAACAACTGCATCCTTTCTACCTTTTCTGTCTTTTATTCTTTCCATGACTGACTGCAAACTCTCCTGAAACTCAGTCTTTTCGAGAAAGTCATACAGGGCATGCAAAGATAACAGTAATGAATCAACATAATTTCCAGTATTTTTGGTGAACCAACACTTAGCACTCCTTCTCTCCCAACTTAAACAGTTTTATTTTGGCTGCTCTGTGACCTTATGGGACATTTTGAATGTCAACTGCAATCAAGCTTGCCCAAATCCCCCTTAAGCTCCAAAGAAAAGCCAGCAAAGTAGGAACTGAGGCAAAACTCTGTTCTCCTTCCAAAGACAGAGTACAAAGTGATTGCAGAGAGGGTATAAAACAGTACTAACTTTCTAAATGAGCATAAAAAAAGCTGAGCAAAGAGAATCAGGTCTCTTGGGATTTTTTGTAATACCATCAGCTGCTGTTAATACCTGCTCAAAACTGCTCTGGAGATTAACAAAAAAAAACCAACCACCCAAAACCAAACCAAAACAAAAACCCAGAAAACCCCACAAACTGGCATTTTAAACCCCTCCATGAACAATAAATGCAAAACAGGCCAAAGTTAAGGCTGCCAGACTATAAGTCTAAAAAGTATATATATATACACACTGTACTGCTTCCAGCCACATCCTCATTATTATTTATATAATTTTTTTACCTTAGTGAACATGACCTTCCTCCTTTCCCAATGCCAGCCTGTCACTGAAGAAAACAGGAAGGAAATTGTGGCAATGACACAGACTATTACACTTACTGTTCTAATCCACTGTACCAGAAATGGGAGATTCCAGATACGATGCCAAAACTTAATCTCCCTGAACTATATGCAGCACTTCTAAGAAGATTAAAATATTTCATGACATTTCCTTTAATAGGACCTCATGTTCCTACACAGCCAGACTCTACCTATTTTCTACTTCCAATTAGATAAATTATAATTATGGTAAACTGATACACATACACATCCTATCTAAAATGATGGTATAGATCATTGGCCCCTGTGTATGATTGATGATGTTAAATGATTTATTATCACAAAGGTGTTAGAACTATAACATATATACTTTTGAACATTTGCAAAGAGTTATTTGATATGTCATCCCAGGTTGTTTCAGAATAAATGTGATCTTGTTCCACTCCACACAAAGCGAGAAAGAATTCAGGATTGACAACTGCAGCCATGAAGCCTGTCCCCCACAAAATGACTGGACCAGTTGTGTTTCCTTGTTTTTTGGGGGACTGTTGCATTCCAGTGTCTGAGCCGTTCAACTCAGTGCATGCTTTTAGCTTTATTCTCCAACCATAAAATACAGAAGCCTGCTTATTTCTTTTAGTGAAAGGTGAGTCTCATGAACTCAGATTTGGAGCTTTAAATAGAACATCATGTATTATCAGACTTGCAATAAAATTATCACAATTAGCTAAACTGAGAAGCAGTATCAGAAGAAATCAGTTTTCGTTTTACTTCAGTATTGACAAAATGAAGTAGACCATATTGTCTCAGGTCCTGCCATTCTGACCCTTTTAATTCTCATACCACTTGAATGAAGACTCTCAAAGGCTTTGAAAACTCATTCCTATTTTTTGCCCATACATAGAAATTTCTGGTTTAAAAGCATACATTTTAGAAAGAGAAATAGCTATTCCTGGGAGTGCAAAATCCACCAGAGGGGAAAACAAGGGGACAAGAGAACCTGGGTGACCTGTATAGGTACAATCACACAAGTGGCACCACGTTAGGAGCAGGTTTGCAACTCATGCAGACTTTTGGAAGAGCTGGAAGTGCTTACAGAACCTCGAGTCCCACTGAGGGGGGGGAGTCTCTAAACTCAACAGACACTCAGTATATTTCCCTAACATACAACCCTAATTGTGTTTAAAGCTCTAAAGGAAATGTATTGCCCACAGCAAGGAAAATAAGGAAAGGAATGGCCTCACTCAAATCTCCTTTGTCACATTTTTGGCTCTGACCCTTGGTCAGTTGATCTACCTTTCTCATTCCTTCCAAATGCCTTCAACATCACCTGGCTTCATATGGACACAAATATTCTCCTCTGCAGTTTTGATTCTTTCATTCTCTATAACTCATATCAATTACAAAAATGTATGCAAAATATGTTCTCTGTAACAACTCTCATGCTGCTTATCGGGAAAATACTCAAACACATCATACACATTTTAAAAATATGCTTTTTCTGTAATCTTCTAAGAGAACCACTGGAACTAATCTTCTCCCAAAGAAGAGAATAAAGCCTGTGTGAGATTACGTCAGGCTCCACAGATATCAAAGAGAATAAACCAGGAAGTGAAATAGATACAGTATTTGTAATTCCATTATTGAGAGGCACAGAGAGGAAAGATTTAAATAATTTATTTTTCTTTTCACAGTGGAAAAAAATAAGCATGGCAACAAAGCCCGATTTAAGCTATCCTGGCAAATACCAGGACCATCTAGTAAAGTACAGTTACAGCCATTAAATGATACTGGAGTCACCTTTGTGCCTCTAAAAGCAATTAGCTTTCTAAAAGCATTAGCCCTTACCATGTTAAAGGACCTATTAGTTAGACCTATTACCCTTTTAGTTGCAAATATTAAGGCCTACCTGCCAATTTCCTTCAAGCATAAGCAAAAGTGAAACTGGCACACGTTCATAGACAATTTATTACAATATAATCCTTACATTCAGAATAAATTGTAGATGAATTTGTATGAGCATTCTCAAACAGCAGGCAAGGAAATCCATGCAGGAGCCTCAAGACTTTTGTGAAGAAACTGTTTTCATTATCCAAACAAACCACCAGCAAAGACCCACTAAGTCAACGTGGATAAAGGTGCCCTCACAGAACCTAGATGAGAGAGGGAGAGGAGGAAGCAGAGCTGCCTGCAGAAAGGGCTGAGGCAAACAGCATGCGCAAGGCAGGCCAGCACCCAAGTACAGCGAGGGATACGGGTCTGTTCAGAAACTGAGGCAAAACATCAGAGAGGATGCTTTTAAAAAGCATCCTTAAAGGCAAGGGGCTAGGAGAGAGGGAGGCCTCAAGGACACCGCAAGAGATGGACAATCTGGCTTTAGTTCAGGCTCAGCATGAGGAAGGAGGTGTTTGCAACAAGCTTCAAAAGTGGTCGCTGGGATTTCACCTGCTCTCAGAGGAGCTAACAACAACGCTGCATATGTCTCCGCACATGAGGCAAACCTGCTTTGAGGAACTCCTCTAGTAGGAGCCAGGCAGAGCATGCCATGGCAGAGGCAGAGGGCAATGCAGGTCTGCCCTGATCCAGCTGTTTCCTTCACACCCCCTCCCCACAGACCCACCACACAAGGAGGGCAGCATTGTCACCTCAGCAGAAGAAAAGAGATTGAAAAGGGCACTCAGTCACAATTCTTACTTTTTATCTTCGAGGGCAACTGCTAAAGCCATGAGCCTTTGCAACGTCTCCTTTCCTACCAAATTCTTTCTTCTAAGCAAACATTCCTGGGGTGTAACAACTGAACTGCCTGCAGTCCTCTCTGTTACCTATGCTAACGAGCACTTCCAAAGCCTTGGTGTCCTATGTCCCAGCAGGAACCCCACTAAATAAAACAAAATTACATTAATGTATTCCCTCCTCCCTCATATTTCTGGTAGTTTTTAAATGTCAGTAGACAACCAAGCAAGCAGGAAGCAACTTGGGACCACAGAATCTCTCCTTCCCTCTCCCCCTTTGCTACCACTTCTGTTTGCTGAACATCAGCAGAAAAGATATAAAAATGTGTATTTTTTCAGCCAAGCTCCCTGCAAATCTTTACTGGTACTTATATGCATAAATACATCCCTTCACTTACAAATTAAATGTACAGATTTACAGCCACCAATTTGAATATATAGATGCATTCATATGCAAGTTTGGAAACTAGTGGTAGCCCTGACATAAATGCCTGGTCTGTAATTTAAGACCTCCAGCTGCTCTGTTGTTTCACCACCACAGCTTAGAAACAAACCTTCCACACACAGCAGAAATGCCCTATAACCCAAGATGGAGGTGACACCGAGGAAGGAACGACGTGTTTTCTGATGTGTCAGGATCTAGAGGAGTGATGGGGAGGGGAAGCCAGATTACCCGCAGTAATGAATCCGTTCTCACAGTCTGGGTCTCCCTTGATAGGATGCCACCCATCACTAAACACCTACCGTAGCGTTCACTGCTGTGCTACCTGCCCACAAGGTCTGAGCATCAGCACTTGAATACAAAGACAAAACTTCAACAGTAAGGATTTAAAAGAGGTTTGGTTTTGGTTTTCCCCTCTCTTGGAACAAAGAGAACATAATACAAACCAAACAACAGGGGGAAAAACAGAAAAGAAACAAACACTGGCAATTAAGAAAAAGTAAACAAAACATGCACATTAAATACCAATCATTTAATAGGAACAACTGTTCAAAATGAAAAACAAACCCTAAAAAAACATCCCATATGTATTTTATTATTAGTTGATCACGATTTTACACATGTAATCCTTGTTTCTCATTTCCACTAACAGCATTACATTTTTTTGTTCTTTACTCTTAGATCTGATTCTTTTTTGGCGTAAGCAGTCTCCTTTCCATGTGGGTACATGGGCAGCGAGTTCACCAATACTTAACACGGTCATAGAAGACTGTCGTCATATTTTAAGGCAGCAAGAGGAAATGTTCAGGACTGGTCAGAAAAGGAAGGCTGACAGTCAGTGCTTGCTCTGCAGCTGAAAAAAATGTGCTGCTAGTAAAATGAGAAAAAAATTGTTTCCAGAATTATGGAAACAGAAGACCAAAAGAGCTCTTACCAACTTTAGTTTAAATTACACTCATCAAAAAGAGGATGCAGCCAGGGACTGTGAGAATTCTGGGATTTAAATATTAAATACTGGTAGTAAGTAAAAAAAAAAAAACCCCGTCATTTTTTAGATTTATAAATTATTTAGATGGTAATTCTTAATAGAAATTATTTAGGAAAATCCTTTGTTTTCCTTCTTAACCAACACCCCTTTCTTCAGCAGCATGTTAGAAACATGAGAGATACCAGTTTCTAAATCAACATATAGGTGCCACCTATGGTTTTTCAGCTGATAACGTTCTGCATGATTATTGTTCTAAAAAGGTATCAGTCTATTTTGGAAGATGTCAATCAGTTATATAAAGCAACATCAATCTGTCTTTTTAAAATTACTGCATCACTAATATTAGCCATAACTCTTACCCTGCATTCCCAAACAAAACACTTCAGTAGAGGGTTAACTGCCAGCAAAAAATGCAAGTAAAAATGACATTGTACTCTTTTAACTTTCCCAATGTATCTAGAGGTTAAATCCCTGACTTCAAGTTTAGACATATTCCTTTGTGTAAACAGGGTAAAAATAGCATTTACTCATAACACTAAGTAGCTATGATTACAGACCACAGTAATAATCAAGGAAAATGAAATACAATGCTTCACATATAACATATTAAACCTGAAATAAGGCACAATCCATATGCAGATGCTTCTATAAATACAAATTCATATTTTCTTTTGCCGTATGTACACACACTGTGTCCAGAAGAACAAGAGCAATGTTATGCACTCTTGAGTATTACTATCCGTGATTTTTAGTTACAGGACCAAGCTCCCAGTGCTAGACATCTGTACTTCCCATTATGAGATGCATCTTCTACAAATCAATACCATATGTTTTTATACAGTATCATATGTACACAGAAAAAAAAGCATTTGCTGCATGCAATATTAAGTCACATATGAAAACTCCATTTTAATTAATTTGAAAACATCATATTGTGACAGTGACCTAAGCCTGCAATTTAGGGGGAAGGGGAGGGAGGAATGAAAGACAGCCTGAGCAGGCCTGACCTGGGTGCACAGAGCAGAGACATTCCTAGACAGCGAAGGGAACAAGGTGTGGGGCAAACCAGAGCAGAAGCTGCAGGGCGCCCCGCAAGTCCTTCACTCCCAGCTCCTAAGCTGCACTGCCCGACCACTCTGTCCCGTCCCCAGCCCTCATGTCACCTCGCCATGCCAGGCAGGACCCCACTGGCTTTCCAGCTCTGAAGTGCTCCCTAACACACCCTAAAAATTAGGGAACCAGCACATACCAACAGTGCTGGGGAGCCAACGAAGGGACTGAACATCTCCGGGCCTGAGCCGGGTGACAATACATCCTTCAAGCTCAGGCAGGATGACACAGTTGAGCCCCTTCCTACCAGAGGTATTAAAGTAAAGGCCTTCTTAATATTTTCTGCACTGAAGATGCACACTTGCAATCTTAAAAGTTTCTTTGGATACAAGAAATATTTGATTGTATAAGTAGCCAGTTCTGTCTCAGAGGATAAAGAATAATTCCCTYGCCAAAATAAGGCACCTGGACAAAGCCTTACATTTACAAAGACTATACAAGTGCTGACAGATTGACACAGAAATCGAATCATACACTTGTCAGCATCAAAAGGGTTTAAAACCTACAATGTAAGTCAACAGAGCAATGGCAAGGGAAGTAGAAACTCTGTAACAGAAAATTTACAACACATTTTAACATAAAGATGAAAAGGAGACTTTCAAAGAAAGACAAATGCCCGTATACCTAAATTATACTATTTTCTCAATTCTCAATTCTCTAAATGCAAAACCGGTGTGTATACTTTACAGCTTCTGCCACCCTTGTTGGGTGTTTTCACCGGAGGTGCTCAGATCTCCTTCTTCTTTGAAAGTCAGGAAAGTGCAATGAAGAATTTAGGGATATTTTCATTGACCATGCTCTCTAGGCAACTGACCTCATTTTCCCTTTTTCGCGGCTTTATGACACCTCACTTGGAAGCAAATCAGTTAGAATGATTTGTACAATGCCCTCTCAGAATAAATATTACTTTTTATTACTAAGTATATACGCTATTGTTTTAAACAATGAGGTAATACACTGAAGCTGCCTCTTCCCCAAGAGTACCGAAGTAATGCTCTTCAGCTCCAATTCCTTCTCTGTTCACACAGGCTTCACACCAGTGCAACCTCGGAGCACCCCAGGGGGTGCCCCCAAGGCCAACACCTCAAGGCCACCCCACTCTTTACAGTAACTCGCAAGAGGCAGACACCACCCTTTGAGCACCCTTCTCGGAGTAGCCTAAACCCACACCCCAAAACAACCACGTGCCAGACCCTGGGATCTCCCCATCCTTACAGGCGGACCGCGCCAAAGACAGCAGAAGCAGTAAGGCAGCCAGCCTGTTGTACACCCAGTCCGATTTGGAGGAAAGGGAAAGGTATATCTGTTTACTAGGAGAGACTACATGGGAAAACTCCAGCTACCGTGACTGTCAGAGGACTGTGTGATAACATTGAGCAGAGCCAACTAGATGCACGACTGAGGCACGCCACCAGCCCAGTGCGAATCACCACGCTCTGCGGCCAAAGCAGAGAATAATTCTTTATTCAGAAATAGTCATGGGTCTACATCCACAAAAAAGCCATGAGCACCACCTCAGCACTGCACCTCCAGCCAACAGCTAGGCTTTCTTCCACTGGAGGTCACCAGCAGACATCCAAAGTAACACAGTCACCCTTCCAGTAGTTAAGCCACTTCCCACAAAAAACTCCAATGCCACTGTTTTTTCCCTTGTATTGCTCATTCAACCTGACACAGCAGAAGACTTGGATTCCCAGAACGGTACAAAGGACTTGGAATGGCCCTTGTCATTAGTTTTTCCTTAATCCCTTTTAATCCTAGAGGTCATTAGGAAAACACCTGCAAGGCATACTTTAAGGGAACCAGAGTGTACAGGGTCACATCTGTCCAGTAGTTATCCACTCGTGAGCCTGCCACAGCTGGATATGCCAGCCACCTTGCCTTTCTTCTAAACTATCAAGCCAGAGAAACAGGGGCAGGCAGACCTCGGTGTATCTAGCAGAAGGAACATGCAAGACATCTTGCTCATATCTCCTTAACTTTAACAATTTCCTCAGTATTATGGAGAGCTCACTCAGACAGATAATGAGCAGGCAAACTCCCACTTGCCTAGCAGCAGCAACTTGGTGACAACCATGCAAAGCAGGTGCTTCTGAGAAAGCAAAACCTGTGGCGTGAGGGATCCTTGGTAATGGAAAAAGACAAAGCAATACCCTCTTCTGCTTGTAAGGGTCACAAGCCTCCTCCTTAAGAAACTAAATGGATATGGATGTCCTTTCAGTAGCCTGGCACAGCTGACTGTCCCATGACCCCTCACTGCAGCAGTACTCTCCCACCCTTCTCAGATGGCAACCCGTTGGAAGCAGACTAGATGGCACATGGACTCACAGAGCTTGAAAACCATTAAGGTGATGGTGGACTTCCTGAGGTAAAATTGCCAAGCTACTGTTTGACAGACCACCTTGGTGGACAACTATCAGTGAGGGGTACAATGTACTCTGGGATCAGGACAAAGGTCTGGGAAACACATGCTCTGCACCTCAAGAGCTAATGAGGCCAGCCACAAGGCAGCTTACATATCAATAAATGAATGTCCTTCCCTTGAAGATGACATGGCGCTTTGGGAGTTATTGTAGGTAATTTCCTTGTTTAAAGTACTAGCAATGGCTTCTCGTGACAGCAGCAGCTTGAAATGGGACAAAGGATCATCTCTGGCTAGGTCAGAACAAGCCACAGAACCAAAGTAACAGTTAACAATAAAAATCAAAGCTTTAAAATACTACAGTTCCCTCACTTAAGCTGCAAAAGTGTTGCTCCTACTTGCAAAAGCATCTTATGCTTTTAGGGTATATTTCCCTGAACAGTTTTAGTTTAAGTCAAAAAATCTAACTACATACTAATATTTTGACTCAGACAAATTTCATCAGTCTTCAGAAGAATCTTGCTATAACTTAAACTACAGGTAAATGAGTAAAAGTTCTTAAAACCAGACAGCAAATCATTCAGTAATGATAAAAAGAATATATTGGCATAAACGTATCTTTCAATTAAAAAATGGGGAATGCATCTAAAAAAATAAAATGAAGGATAAGTACAAAACATGTTCAGCAATTCCAGAGTCCTACAAAAGTAAGATAATGTCAACTTAAATAGAAACAGAGATTAGTTTCTCATGCCAACAGTGTGGTGGTATAATGGAATAACTTACTTGAATAAGCCACCTTCAAAGTTTTACATGAAAGTGGCAGGTGAACAGCCTTTATAATTATTGGAACAATGGTGTGTAAAATGAGAAATTGTCCAGTTACTTTTCATTTCTAGACTTGTGACTTCCCAAATATTCTTAAGAAAGGGGTTTTTTTTTTGCAAAGATCACATAATATTGTGGGACACCTGATGAACACCAGAAAACTTTCTCAATTTTAATAGGTTTTAAGCAGTCCTACACTATTCTGAGTGTAAGAGTCCCCCGTTATTTCAGAGGTACTCATTAACAGATGATGTTGCATATTGTAACAAAAAGCTTTTACCTCCCAATCCTCATTCCCAAGTTGAATAAAACAAAATGAAAGGAAAATAAAACAAATCTAAGGGAAGAGGTTAATATGCATACCTAGAAAATGACATGTGTGCTCAGATGGGATGAAACCATCACTCCACTGAAAGCAGAAATCAAATCCATAGAATTCCAGATCATCTATTCATATACAACCATATATACTTACGTAATATACGTATTATAGAACGGAAGGAAAGAGATCCATCCAGACAGAGAAGAACTTCTAGTCTTAATTAAAGGAAATCAGAATTGTAGAAAGAAATTTATAGTAGAGCAATAAAAGGGTTTTTATATCAAAAATTGTTGCCTAGAGCAACACTGCTAGCCAAAAACTTAAAAGTGTTCCTAGCCAGCAAACTGAATTACAGCTACAGCTGTACACAAAATTACACAAGTTAGTATACATTATCAAAACAAATAAAGGTATTTACCAATACACCCACCTAAAAAATGTTTGCATGTACAGGCACTAAGATTATCTACAGCCTTACCTATAAGGAAGGTTGCAAATAAAATGAAGAGAAAAAAAAAAAAAACAAAGCAGCATATGCAGATGTGACCTTGATTCTTCTACTTAATAAGAACAGCATCTCCTACTAGTGATTTCTGCAAGATAATCTACTTGGAGAAATATCCTTTATCCAATCGAAGCTCCTTTGGATCAAAGTTGAATTACATATTTATACAAAAATACCCATGTGAGAAGACTTGGAGGGTGAGAAAGAAATAGGGGTTCAAAAACCTCCAGGAGACTAACATAACAGAGCACGGTACAAAAGGCACCAACCTTGTCCAGAATCAGAGGTTGTGCACCTGTGTCAACACCATACCACACACGGGAAAAAAAGAAACAGAACCAAAAGACCAAGCCAGGTTGAAGGAAAGGTTTCTCAGCCTAGGCTCAAACCCACATGAATACAGCTACACAGCTATCCGACGGGGTCATGCTGGTGCTGGGCTAAGGTCTGAGCACGCTGCAGTGGAGATGTGCCCCAAGAGAGCTACCCCTCAGCACAGCCCAGTAATGTTTCCCAGGAGGAATCTCAGCATTCATAGGCGAGGGAACGCCCCGTTGCTAAAAGACAGCCAAGAGTCTGGCTCCAGGCTCCTACAAAATTTTACATATAAGCTTAGATTATAATACACAATTTGAGAGGTTTGGAAAGACTGTCATATAAGGTTGCTTACGCTGAGTGCTTTGTCATCCCATCCCATCCCGTCCCCTGCCCAGCTTCTCACTGGCATGGCCCTGTGCAGACCTACTGACTGACAGTCTGGCTCCAGATGCATTTTTCACCCCAGCTAACTGCTAGCTGCTAACTAACTGGATCTCACTTAGCAACTTCTTCAAAAGTATACAACAAAAACTGAATTTATACCTAATCTGAATTTCAGAGATTAAATATATACATATGTTTAAAATAAAGAGAAATTATAACAACCTATACTGAGGTCTGTGTTTAGTGAAATCTATATCAAATAATTCAGCAAATGGACAGTGAGCAAAAACATGCAAGCGAATGCCTCTCTTACCCTCCCTAATACAGGATGACAAAACTTTCTTAAACAATCACTTCAAAAGCTCAAGCAAGGTCCAAAACCCAAAACACTGTGACACATCACACAGATTTTAATACCATACATCTTCATAAGCTGTTTTCTGATTTGAAGTACAAAGTGCCAAATACCAGCTTTCACAGCATGAAGCTCATAAAGTTTCCTATAAACTTTCATAAACAGCTCCTACTTACTAGAAGGAAAAAAGATCATGTTTTAGTTTGTTCTTGTATGTACCATCCACAGTAAGAAGTTCAAGCAAATACAGTCTTTTTCTTAGCTTTCACCTCAAAGGAGAACAAGTACCACAGTGTAAATATCCTTCTCTGAAAGGAGAAGGCAGGCAGAATTTAGGTCACTGGACAGATGCTTGGACATTTTAATCAGTACGTAATATTTTCAATGACTTATATTTGTATAATGTCTTAGATATTTAATGTCTTAGTCTTTTTTACCCTTAAAACAGAAAATATTACTGCGATGAAAAGTAAGGTTGTGTTCCCTATAGGAAATCATATGAGCTATTCTGATTATACTTCTCATTCCTGATACTGTTTTGATGTACTACCTTGGGCACTATGAAACCAAAGAGATCTCTCTGGTGCAAAGTTCAGAGCAAAGAAAGGTGTGTTTGAACAAGGCATGAATCAGCAAGTTTCAAGAGCTGTTCAACTGATGACCAACCATAATTTAGAAACTGCACTTTAATTTACTTCATTACAGTGTGTGGGAATCCAAGCTGGGCTTTTGTTTCTTTTGGCGAGGCAGGCTGCATGATGCCACACGCAGACGACGAGGGGAAGGCAGGTTATCCACAGCTCCGTAAGAGGAGTGCAGGTGTTCCCTGCCGTGCAACGCACCTGGATCCCCCCTCTTCTCACATCGCAGCCTGCCTTTTGCAGGTAGAGGACATGTACATGACTGAGTCACTGAATGGTATGAGTCAGGACTAAATGAGCTGGAGATGAAGCTTACGCTAGCTTTAGAGTGGCTGCTAAAGGACAAGCTGTACCTGAACTGATTAAAAACCTGTCAGTACAAAATTAAGCCATCAAATATCTTTTTAACAAATCTGAACCAATGGAGTTAAATTATATTAGATGAGCCTCTCACAGGATGTGGCCGTAGCCAGCACTAGGATTCATAAAAACGAGTTATCTTGTCAAATTGCAGCCTCATAATGATCACATTAAGCTGGCACTGACGTAGGCTGCTGCCAGAGGGTTCTGTCAAATCCCCCTTTCCTGTGGGTTTCCATCACTTCCCTTGTGCCAGCACCATCACTGATGCAGTCATTTGCTGAGCTAGGTTAAGAAACCAACCTGTCCGAAAACAACACTTGCAAAAAAATATGGCTTTCAGTTGGACTTTTTTTTTTTATCCAGTGCAACTTACTCCAGTCAGCTCAGAAATGCCAATGCCAGGGCAAGAAAAACATTAGGAAGGCGTAGGTGAGAGATGGAAGGAAACTCTACTTTCAGTGATGTCCCCACTCTTTTCAGCCTCCACTTATCTCAGCCTAATATGGCCATGACCACACCCACCGTCACTGCACATCAAAACTTCTGCTGGTTCAGGACAAGCCTTAGGAGGCACTCTGAGATGAAAAGAAAAAGTTTCAGGAAATAGTGTGGCATCTCTCTCCTGAGAGAATACTTTCAACAGAACAAGAAGATATTCCTCAAGTCTACCTGAAATACAGGCTTCTCAGGAGAAGATGACACAGCCAAGCCATCAGAACGAGTTTAGTAGGACACAAAAGCCCACTCTCTAAATGGGTTGTAATGACGGGGATAACTATTCCCACAGTGATAACACCATTACCAGTGTTCTCTTATCTGGTTGTGGCAAAGGGAATCATGCAGTGAGGCTCCAGAAGCTACACTATGGAGCTGTTAGATCTATCATCCTCTGAGCAACTGCCGAGAGAGAAAGCATCTTCCACTGCCCCGCGGTAACCGTAGCTCTGGCTTCCCGCTATGACTGGCCAGTGAGTCACGGCTGTGTGTATGACAGCATTTACCAGGGCGTCCTTGCTGTTCGGTAGCTGAGGCTTCTGGTTACTGCTCCAAGCCTCTTGCTTTGTGTCTGGGATCACAGACTCATAACCACAGCTATAACCACGATTACTATATGACTCCTTGGGCCACTACGAGCCTACAAGAACTTTCTGCTTTATTTGTACAGTTAAAATCTAACCTTGCACTCTCTTAAACCAGGGGTAAAGCTCCCTGTTACCCCTGGATATAGTATACTCCTGGACCTTGCTGCTGTATTTTATTAAAGGCAGAGAATTTCTCATGAAGAGAATATTTCATCAGTGGCCTTGAGTCCCACCAACTATTGTTCTGACAATTACATAGAAATCAGCTAAAAACAATCAACTGATTAAAAATAATAAAAATTAAACAATGTACTTTACTAAGCGCATATCACTAAACATTGACCAAACAATTCTCACACATCCTCTTAAGTATTTTCCTGGTTTTCAAACAGGGAAGTGAAGTCAAAATATCTGACTTCCCTAAGCCAGAGTAAAAGCTGTCTGGGCGGTTTAGGGACTGGTGGACAGGAAGAAGAGGTAGTCTGAGAAGTGGTAAATTGAAGATTCGTACTGAAGCTAAATCAAGCAAAACATGCCAACTGTTCTGCTGCAGTTTGGCACTGAGTATGCATGATAAGATATTAATTTATTTGCTGAAGACAGCATTATTCTTACCTTGTTGCTTTCTCATGTGTGGTGTACCCTCGACCATATTTCTAAGCATGCTAAAAACATTCACATTTGCTCCTCCTCAAATACTTCACCCCAAACCATTTTAGGTCCTACAACAATACTGGGGGCCCTGCAAAGTAAACATTCTAACACATTTTTATTGTCACCTTTCGGCCTAAAAAGCCTCCCTAGGAAAGAAGGATGTTGTAGAAAGATGACAGATAAAATCTCTGAAATTCTCATTAAAGCATTTCTAGGCTAACAGGACTGGGATGCTGTAGCAGGAAGGGCAGGGAACAGAGTCACAGAACAAGGGGGAATATTGAGCAGCTTATCCTCACAGGAAGGTATGACCAGGTAAGTAACAGTTTCTGTGCATGCTTTTATTCTGCTGTAATACAAGAGAGTTGGCGCAAAACAATGACCAAAGAATAAGTTCATAGATTCAGCTTTTTCAGGAGTGCAGACGGGTAAATTGCTTAGGTGCTCATCCCATATGCTGCTTGGGGTATCACCAAAAATATACCTCAGAAAATGATGGCTACAATTGTACTTATCAAGTCTATTTATTTTGTACACATCCAAATACTTTAAAAAACAAAAACCCTACTTTTTTTTTTCCTATTTATTCGGCCGTAAATATTTAAATTCCCTGCCTGAACATGATTATTTTAAGATCAAGACTCCAAGGCAGAGGCAAGTTCATTGCAAAACCAGCAGCCCTCACAAAACAGTCCACTGTCATGTTGGAGATACTCAAAACTTAAGAGTGTGGAGTTTTTCTTCCCCTGGCCAAATTGATTTACTGAGGAGTCCAAAGTGGCAATCAGTGATCCATGTGTAACAGGAATCTGCAACACCACTCACAGCAGGAACCTCGCTGTATCACTTACTGTAATTACAGCCTCCGTTCAGCCGTAGCATTCTGATTCATGAAAGAAAAAAATGAAGGTGCATACTCAGTAACTCCAGTAAAAAAGCATTAACTATAGACAAGGGTGCTGGCATTGCAGATGTTACCAAGACATGTATGAGTAGCCTTTCAAAACCTTACAGGTTTCAGCTCCAGCCTCTCCAGTAACAGTTACGAAACAAGTGAAATATTGGCAATAACAATAGATTATAACACTTTTTAATCGAGTGCCAGCTATCAGCAGACTGAAAATGCTATTAGTTGTATTCGAAAACAAGTTCAACAATTCTGCTCTTCAAAGAAAAAGAACTTAGAGAAACAATAAAAAAAAAAATCATTTGATACCACACTTAGAGCGAACGTTGGGAGTTCAGATTTACACGGCTCCTCTGGCACTTTGCTCATCGGAAGTTCAGTTACATTCTAATTTTGCATAAAGTCTACATGCTTATAACAGCACAGCTAGTAATACATTGTATTATGCTCTGTATCATCTAGATTTGTACACACTCAAGAAAAAAAGGGAAAGCCCTTAATTAAAATATTCAAAAGGCCTTTATGCTTCACATTCCTTATAGCTAGACAAGCATGACATCTCATTCTCTGTATATCATTAAAATGAAAAAGAAAGCCTATATACTGAGGGCCCCAATTTTCTTCTTTTCTGCTATGTAGCTCCACTGATTCAGCACAGTTATTCTCATTTTGTATCTATTTAAGGGCCTGACTTATACCAGAGTATAACTGAATAGACTGTTTTCACCGATAGCAAAGGGCATTAAATCAAATCTACACCCACGACGTTTAATAATCTAGGTCACATAGTGAACTGGGCTTGTTGAAATAATGTTGTTTTATCATACTGACAGATGCTAAATGGATGTCTAAGTGCAAGAAACAGTGACCATGTCTACACAATGAGGACTGCACTGAAAAAGAAGAGCTTGAGCAGATCAAGAGCTCAGAAAGGACATGCAACTCAAAGTGAGTTCCACCAGCATGCTTAGAAAAACAAGACTGCATGACTGCAGCATATACAATTGGCTGAGGTGGTAATTAGCAGCAAGGAAGTGATTTTACCTGTGTAGGTGACACTCATGAGACTGACACTGAAGTACTGCATGTAATTCAGGCTAAGAGGATGAAGGAGAAGCAAAGTAGCAGGGCAAGTGCAAAGAAGGATGCTGAAAATGCTGAAGAAAAGTGTCACAAAAAGCATTTTCAGACTGAAGAAACAAAGAGACTCAAAGAGAATTATTTGCTCTGTCTACCAAGATAAAATTGAGCAGCAACTTGACAACAGGTAACAGGCACTAGGAGGGCTTTTTAATCGAGTGGGAAGACATAGCAAGGACCAAAGGCAAGATAGATAAATTCAAAGAAGAAATAAAGTGCAAACTGGGGGAAGGGAGAACCCCATGAAGCAGGAAGCTGGAATCAAGGAAACAGGAAATGTTGGGATACCACATCTTGCTGTCAGTAGACCAAGTTACTGGGATTAATATACCAGTAACTAAGCAACATATTAAGGGTCTGCAGTATAATACATATTTATACATGCATGAAGTACAAAAGACACAAAAGCAATGCTAAATAAAGCAACTCAATGTATTGTTGCCTGTCAGCTCTATCTGGAGGTTGGTAGGCATCGGACAATAAACACGGTTCAAATTAGTAAGCAAATCCAAGGCAGGAAAGATTTTTCTAATGCATTTAGATGAAGATTGTGCTCATGTAGGGCCTGTAAACTTAGCAGATAAAAAGATTGCTATGATTTTGTAAAGTCAGTCATGGTGTGATAGATCTTTGCTTTGCAGAAGCGAAGCAACATATGGAAGGTACTATACTGAGCCATCCATACTGGCATCATGAAAGACAGGTTACAGGGGTTAGGAACAACAAATGCTGTGATGATATGGAGAACCTGAAATCTGTGGTGTACTAGGAGATTGCAAATGACATTGCAAAAGGCTCCACCAACTTAAGTCAGTTGTGAGTAATCAGCTTGTGAGTTTGTTGCTTGTACATTGAGCATTACATGTACCCCTAACAGTGCTTTAGTCCTTCATACTGGATTTCACTGGATTTCAATTCCAAGAGCGAGTCATCACTAGTGGGAAAAGAGGGGGAAAGGAATGAGAGCTTTTCTCTCTGAAAGAATGGAGATGGAAACTGCCCTTGAAAAAAGGCATGAATTCATGCTTACTACTAGATTTCTTCTTGGCTTAAGATGCAAACTATTAAGTCTTCAGATTAAACTGAGCAAATATTTGAACAATGAATGAGGCAGATTATTCTGGTAAGGAAAGAATAAACTCCTCTTGTATGTGTGATTTGTAATGTCTATTATGGTCAATGTTTGAAAAAAACATATATTGTGGGCAATTCATAGCAGAAGTCTTTGTCATTTTTCCAAGCTCAAAGGACATCTATCATCTGCTTTCTTTCTCAGGGAGATCAAGCAGTGAGCGAGTGATTTAGACCACAGCTGTCTGTAGAAAACACCAAGTATTTTACACCCCTCACTTGTCACCCATCCTCACAGTAAATACAGATGCTACCACTGCTAAGTTAGTAAAACCTATATTTACAAAGACATATAAAAATAAATATTTTGTTTTATGCAGACTTACACAGTAACCCACCAAAAAGGGCATTTCTCTACAGCAAAACTCAACTGAGACCCCCTGGTTTCACTGCCACACAGATCCAAGCTTCAGCTGGCATCTCCCGAAGTCATGCAGATTCAGTAATGAAGTGGGATGGTGACCAGGACCACAGGCCCTGGCTAGCAGGTGTCACTCGGAAGAGGAGACCTGAGGCAGCGGCAACCTTCTCTCTTACAGTAGCTAAGGGTTACAGCACTCTTTCCAGAACTGGTCTGGGGTTTAGTTCCATCTCAGGGAAACTCAACTGATTGTTCTCATTTTGCAAGTGACTACCAGCAAACCAAACGCAAGATTTAAATATGGCAAACGCCATGTCCTAGGCTCTATGAAATGTTGCAGTCCTTCTTAAGAAGTCATTAGCAATATGAAGATTCACAGGCCCTTCAGGAGCATATGTTGTTAAACAGGCATTGGCTTGCAAAGCTTCAAAATTCAAACTGGTCTTCCGATGTAAGTTAGAGGAGTGCAGATGAAGTGTCAGCAAAAGCGCACGTGCTGGCTGCTGGTGAGCAGGCACAGTGACTCACTGGAAACAGATACAGGGAGGCTGCGACTCACTCACACGACAATCTGGTGCAGCACGGGAGACAATACAGAATGGCAGCCTCCCAGATAGGACAAAGCTATGGAGAGAAAAGCAAAGTCAACCTGCAGTGGCCACCACATTTAAAATAATTTATTATTACTTAGTTTGCATTTTAGGCTTGGCTCTTGAAAATGCTCTGTAGCAGAAGTTTATTTGCCTCCTGCACTGGTATGCATGCAGTTAGTTCTGCATGCACTCTGCATGCATTCACTTGTAGTTTTGCTATATCCTATTCCCCATCCATTGAATACTCCAGACTTGGTCTTAGCCTTATAATCACATTGCAAAAATATTTTCACATACATATATATACACACATACATATACATACCCTCATATATATATATGCGCACACACATTCACTCACTCTACAGGACAGAAATAGTCCTGTAGAGGACTCTCTGGATGGCATGTGATTGCCTGAGGGTAAGCCCACGCAGCCGTATGAGACGACTGTTGTTAGCTGAAACGCCTACATATGGATGGCAAATATGACACAGGACCTGCAGTCCTTTCTGCCACAGTAGATGGGGTAAAATTCCCCAGCAAGAAACCTGGAAGGCACTGGAAGTCTATGCTTAAGGGTGTGGATTTCACATTTCACGAGCACGAGGGTGACATGCCTACAAGCAGTCACTGAAACAGGGTCTTGGACTGAGAGCTGTCTGATTCACTCTTACTTTCCACAGTCCATATAACAACAAATGGTTCCATGGGAAAAACAAGAAGAAATTATTTAAAAGCTTGTGCATGGACATCATAAAGAAAAGGAGATGACACCAAAATGCAAGTAGCATGACAGCCAATAAAGCATTAGTGGATCTAATGGGTTAAAACTGGGAAGTGAGAAAACTGAAGCAATATGGAAAAGAGAGCTATTAAAATTGAATTAGATACTGGGTAATTTGCCTTTGTGATTTCTCTAAAGAAGTTCTTAGATAAATACTTAGGTATACCACAGAAGTCACCCACAATCAATATCTACACTACACGAAGATATTCCTTTAACAGTTACTTTAAAGTAAACTGTAAAATAAACTTCTCTATGGCAAAGATGACAGCTCTGATGCTATTTTGTGCATCACCACTCTCAAAGCAATATTCCTAAACTGTCAAACTTGGAAGTAATCACACCAAGGCTGTTCTAGGTTTTAGCCTAGTGAACCAATGGTAAGGTAAGCCTTTCTTAAAGGAAATATTTCACAGGCTCATTGTGCCTTTAAAGGGCAAGAACAGAAAAGCAGCTCAACAATCTATTAGATCAGTAAAATTCTTAAGTCTTAGGAAGCAAGACTTCTCGTATGCCTGAAGGAAAAAATAAATGGTTAGGAAGTATAGCCCTTTCCTAGGATGCCACTTTGTTTGGAGCACAGCCAATGTATCGCTTTTTCTAGGATGTACCAGTGCCACACTTCCCCAACCCTCCAAAGACTAAGCAATCTCTAACATGCACTATTTTGAATGCCTATGAAAAAAATAATTCCACATAGTTTCTCTATTAATCTTTCCAAAAGGGCTGCTTCATTACAGCTGGCACTGTATTACACTGGCTTCCTAATATGCTGATCCCTGTTAAAAATCACAGAGTTTTCAAATTAGCAGAGAGATGCTAACCTAGATACTTAAAGTTGTTCTTATTTTGTTATTTTTAAGAAAGGCAAAGTAAGTTCCAATTTCACACTAGTAATAAAACGCAGAACCTGGACAGCAGAACTGGTACACTTACACACTGTGCCGAGCATAATAGAAGAACTTATTTCCACAAAATATTTCAGAATTGTATGGGTTTGGGCGTTTGCTCCATTATTATCCCACAGCTCTGCACATCTTGGGAATGTTGATGAAGAAGGAAAGTAGTTAGAAAAATGGAAAAAAATCCCACAGAAATGTTACAATGTTTCAGAAAAGTTTTGTTTGTTAGTTTGTTTTTAAAAAGACCAAAAAATAACAAGTTGTCATTCCCCTCCCTCCATGCCTCATGAAAATAATATTCCCAACCTCTCTCACTTCAGAAGTGGGAAGACACTGGGGATCCAGGGCAGGAGGGAGAAGGTGAATCAGGGCCATGGAGTTGAGATCCTGGTTAATGAAAATGAGAGAGACAGGACTGAGGTCCAAATTTAGAGTGGCACAGCAGAAAAGTAGAGAGGTGTCCTCCAGGATCTTAGTTTAATGAGCTAAATGGCAAACATGCATGGCTTAGAAAGCTGTAACACTGCCAGCGGTGGAGCTCAGGCAAACTAACTGTGGGAATCCCCTGTTCTGCGCAGCTTTAATGTACATATTTGCCATAATTAAGGAAACGACACTGCTTTTCACATTTATTTCCCCCTGCACTCCCTGAATCCCACATCAGAACAATTTGTGAAGGATCACCATTACTTGCATGGCAATGACTCAGTTTACCCAGGAGGCTGTCCCCAGAAGCAGCTGCAGAGAACCTGATGAGATCGCTGCTCCTAACGGTGTGGCGTTAGCACGGGAGACAAGTTCCTAGGACACGGAAGGGCCCCCAGGACTGTGCTCACGTGTCTGGGGCCTCTGGGAGCTAAGAGTAACTGCAGCTTAGAGCCAYGTATCCAGGCAGCCCCATGTTAAAGGAGGGAACCGATCTTGATAGTTACAGATCCTTATTCAGAAGTTATGCCAAGGAGCAGGGAAAGTGTTTTTTACCCCATCCCTCCTGCATGGGAAGTTTGAGGAGAGGTATGAGAAGTAAAAAAACCACAAACGGTAATAGAGAAGGTGGTGGATTTTGTGATTTTCTTGCAGAAATGCACGTATTTTTCATTCAGTAGTAAACAACTAGATCTGCAGTGCCCTTATATATGTAGCTAAGATGACAGCAGGACTTAAAACGGTGTTGATAAATAACACTACTTATGGAGAAGGAAGTACCTCAATAAAAAGAGAGGCATGGCTTCGTGGTTCAAACACGGGGTAGGCTGTATTTCTCAGTTCAGTTCTTGCCTGTGCCGTGGACTCTTGGTGTGATGTATCAGGGTGCATCAGTTATCTTTTGTCTAGGCTGACACACTGGACTTCCTTTTATCTTCTTTTAATCAGACTATAATCTCTTTGATCAGACACGCTCTTCCTATGCATGCATGGAAGCAGTGTGCCAGTTTCACTACCTTCCCAGTTTCAGCTGGCTTCTCAGCATTAATAAAAGTCCCATCTTTATCAATGGGACCTTTGTTGACAGTTTCAGCAAGGAAGAGACAAGACTGAATGGGCCATAAAGACAAAACTCTCCTTTCCACACAGCAGTCTCTCTGGTTATTGCTATGGAAAACCCAGCAGTGCTTCTGCCTGTATTAAACATAGGCTGTGAGGCACTAGGAGGTCCTCAGCCTTCATAAAAGTGAACCTGGCTTCTTTGCCCATTTTCAGTTTCACCTTTTAAGCAAAATGACAAATGCTTTAAAAAGTTTTATCTTGTCATTACCTGCACCTTCCTTCTGTTTATCTCATGAAAAAAAATAATAACAATAATGTAAAGAACAAAGCAGTCAAGCACAAAGAGGTTATATGAAAATCTATGCACTGCATCCCACAAACAGGCTGATCCCAAAGACTCCGGGGGCCAGCTCCCCCGGCAGCCACGGGGCAGCACCCACCACTGCACCCTACAAACCCTCCACGCTCCAAGTCTAAAAACGCACCGACCAGAAACAGTTTGGTTTTAACACCGACAACGCACTCGGGTGGCCACGGAACTGTTTTCAGCTACAAACACCTTGACAACAGCCGGCGTCTGCTGTTTGCACTAGACTCTCAGTAGCCCAGCAAAATGCCTGGGGTTTCCACGACGTGCAGGGGTGATCAGAGAAAAGGGTGGAAACAAGAAAGGAAAAACCGTTTGGGAGGACGCGGGACAAAGTGCAGAGACAGGGAAACCCTACCAGCCCCCGGGGGCCGGAGGCACCTTCTCCCCGCGCAACAGCTTCCCGCTCAGCTGGCTCCGCTCCTCCGCCGCGGCGCGGCCCGCAGCCCCGCGGCTGCCGCTCGGCCCGCGGCTGGAGCCGCCCCCGCCCCG
>JAYKAV010003260.1:148179-227782 GCA_035582835.1 Phoebastria nigripes | reverse complement strand
AGGGCGGCGGGAGCCGGCGGCACGGCCGCTCACCAGCGCGGCGGGACCGAGCGGGTTCCGGGAGCGGGTGCCCGCGGCGGGCGCCTGCCTCCCTGCGCCGCACCGGCCGCCGCGGCTCGACCCGGGACGGGCCCCTGGCACCGGCGGCCGCCCCGCCCGCCTGCCCGCGTTAGCGTTCTGTGTGCTTCCATACATCATGTAGTGTTAAAAAACAGCGTTCCTTAGTCAGGCTGGAGTTTGTTTTAAGGTATCGCGAAGAAATCAGTCAATTAAAGAAAAGGTGCTGCAGGTTCAGACCCGAGTAAGTTGGCGGGACTGTAGGTGCGGCGTGTGACACGCGAATTGCTGCTCCCTTAGAGGTGGCTTGTGAGACTGCGGTGCTGCAAATGCAGCGCGGTGATAAGAAAAATAAGGAATGTGTTCAGTGTTCAGTGTTTGCTTTGTACATTGTCCATTTCACTGAATCACAACACGATTCTGTGCTTGGTTTAACTTTTCATACACAAAAATGATTTATTTTTTTAATTACAAGCTATCGTTATAAAAATCACAGCAGGTGACAGCATCAGGCCAGGACACAAGGTGACTGAGCTGCCTCAGAGCTGCTGCACCTTAAACCAGCCGCCATTAGCTCCAAGGTCACGCTTTACCAACCAGCGACAGCTGGAGCAGGGCAGTGTTGGGTCGGCCTTTTTGGTAGGGACAGCCTCCTCTGCACCCTGGCACAAACTCTGATGAGATGGGATTCACTGACTACTCACTAGGAGTAGTTTTGATTTGGTAGGCAGGATCTGTACCACAACACTCAAACCTGTTTTTTTCCATGGCAACTACAACACACCCTGTAAATGTATGTGCAGTATTTACGTTTATAATTTGTGTCTGCATTCACAGAAGTGTATGATTTGACTGAATTATAATTGCTTTTTGCCATAAGTGAATGGATTAACTTCAATATGAGTGTAACTTGCATTGCATTTCCTTTTTCTTTTTAAAACAAACTAAAAAAAAATCATGCAACTGCTTTGCTTGCAGTTAAATATCTGAAAAGTTCAGTACCGGGCTATGTGAGGTGTTCTGGAGCATGCAGGTATCTGGAGTCTGAACCTTCACTTATTTAAACCATCATACACCTAAACAGGAAAGCTCCACGCAGTCGTGGATGGACCATGCATTTTTCTGTGCAGCTGTTCTCCAGCACAGAGCTGCCAAGCAGGGGCAGCACAGAAATCTCGACCTACGGTCGCTGTGAAGCTGCTCCCAGCGGAGAAGCAAACAGGAAGAACTTCCCGTCATGTTTGAGCCAGATCAGTTTGTCCTTCAGAGTCCTTGGTGCTTGCAGTTGGTGATTTTGCAGAGTTCACGGGTGATATCCAGACATAACTGAATTTTGTCATTGACTTAAGCAGATAACTTCACCCAGTAGATTTCTTCTTAAAAGGGTGACCTTCTACAGAATGCCAAACAGGACATCCCCGATTTCTTTAAGAAGGGTAATGTCACCATGAAATTTTGCGAAGAGTCCCAACATTACAAGCACGGGAAAACTTGGCCGATGTTCAATAGACCAACCATTACAGAGGTGCCTCTTCACTTCTTACACCACTGAAGGTCAACTGCTGCCTTAGTTTTAAGTTCATGTGAAGAACTGGAGGTAGGGGTGGGTTTTAATAAAGTCTGCCTCTTCCATGGCTTCTGTAAGATGTTTTATCTGTAGGCAGCTGGCCAAGGTATTTTGAGCAAAATATTTTTGGTATGAAATTTGTTAATTTTTTAATCAAAACTTTTGTATTTAGATTTTTTAAAAAGTAAATAATTTACTAAAAAAATAGATAGTAGTACCAACAGATAAGCTTTGCATATAAATTAGAATAGAGAACAGGCCTATTTTGAACTATGTGGCTTTTTTAACCGGCTGTATCAGGGCAGATTTACAGTGCATATAAAAGAGGTTGGTGCTGCCCCACCTCCCCAGGTGTCCTCAGTTTCCAAAGGGAATGGGTAAAAGAGAAGGCACAGCTACAGGTTCTGCTTCAGCAATGGCTTAGTAGCACGGCTACAACAGCTTAACTAGAGATATGCACCAGAGCAATACACTGGGACAAACTATCGGCATGTACCTACTCACACACGCACACACACACAAACAAGGACATGAAAACACTGCAAAACTTAGGACTGTGAAAAGATTTCCCTGTACTCCCCCTGCAAAGGTACACCACTCTCTCTACATCTCTCAGGCTGTGTCCAAAAGGCAAAAATTGAGGCCTAACCTCTCACATAAACACACAAACGTGGCTCGTCTGTTTTCACTGGTCACTTCAGAAGTACATCAGCATGAGATGAGAAAATATCCTATTAATGTCTGTCACTACACCTATCTACTTTGGCTCTTTCTTTAAATGCACATGTCAATTGTCAAACAGCCTATGCAGAATGCAAAATTATTTTGTTAAGGACCCAACCTTTCTCTTTTAAACTAAACCAAGAAAACTAAAAATGTAAATACCAGGGTCCTTAGGACCTGGCCATTTCTAAAACTTCAGCTAATTGGATGCATGCCAAATACCCCACTTAGTTATAAAACTTCCTTTAAAGAATAGCTAAAAAATAACAGAAAGAAAAGTAAAAACATTTAAAGCATTCTGTGTTTAACGAGTGCTTTCCAAAGCCCTTTGCTCAAACTAAATATATATTAGGTGTTATAAGAACAAAAATATAAACTGCTTTTTCTTTGATAAGCATCTTAAAACACATCGTAATTAAGGCACAACATAACAGGCTGCACTGCCGCTGTAAAAAGAAGAATGCAGAAACAAGATGTAGCCAATGCGGCGTCACCAGGGACTGCTCAAAGAAAATTTTACTGCAAATGGAGAAGGGGAAGAACCTGCCTCGTTCATGGGGGGCGGGGAGGTTAAGAATGGCAAAACCCAGAACGAGTTTGTACCAGTCAACGGGAGAGTGAGAAAGCTTTTGTAAGTATATCACAAGGGGGGTGGGAAAAGGAGCTAGAAAGAAATAAATTCTATTAATAAATGAGAATAGGGATTAAATTACTGATAAAACCACCAGAGATACTGATTCCCTTCTTAAATCTGTCTTTAATGTGACGCACTTCAAATGTGGAAGTGGATTTAGAAGCTTAACTCTAGGCACACTTTTTTCTTTACTATGTTTGACAACTTGATAGGATCAAACTCTGTATTGTTACGACAGCATAACACCAGCATAGTTTTCTTTGACGAAATTATTCCCAATTTACAGTGGAGCCAGCTAGACAATTTTGACCTACAGATGCATTATCGCTGTAAACTGACATGAGTATCACCACTCTTCTTCACCGGTATATCTTCTGCCTAAACCAATTTATAGTCAGTAATTGCTGAGTTTGCAGTTAATATTCATGTTCTTAACAAGGTACGGGAATGCTTATTTGGAAAGTAAGGTTGTTCGTAATCAACTAGATAAGAATGCACCATATAAGGCATACAGCTTTATGTGATAAAAGGAGATATCATCAAGAAAGGAGATTACAAATCAGTCTATCTTGTTACAGAATCCAAGACTCCTTCAAAGAGTTTAAATATTTAGATTAAGATGTCATGCAGTGCCTTTACACTTAATATAATCAGTCACCAGAGCCAAGCAGATCACGCAGGGTTCTCGTGCTTAGTGCTCTCTTTACAAAGCAATTGCTAAAAAGAGAACTTCTCAGCAGTACCATCCTTCATCGCTGCTTTACAGGGTTTGAACATGCATGTGTTCAACATATGCTTTTGACTCCTCACTGCAGAGAGGTTTTTTTCCTTTTTAAAGTTTTCCCAAATAAAAAAGTAAATCACACTGATTTTCATATTTTGTATAAATATATGATTACATATTTTATATAGGTGATGGGTGATTTTTCACATTCCATGTTCCTGATGATGCATCAATTATCAGCAGGTAAAAATGCAATCCACTAAGAAGCACTGGCTTGAGGCAGTAGTAAAAGGTGAGCTTACAAATTCGAATTCACAGGCTGACTTCAATGGCAGTAGCTGGATTCATTCCTGCTGAGGTCCAGAGATCCCTCTGGAACCAATGCCGGAGCGTTTAGACAACCAATGCAGTGTTGCAATGAAAGTACAACTGTACTTCAGGACTTTTAAAGTATATTTTTAATATACTTTAGGAGAGTTTAATCCTTTCCCTAGCATTATCTACTGTAAAATTTGTTCAGATGGGTTTTAAACTGAGCAGAAAATGTCTCATCAGCTCACTCACCTAATTCACATTCAAATAAAATGGCAGCACTTCCATTGTCCAAATGGTGTTTCCAGAGTTCCAGCTAGCAGCCAGAAAAGACATGAAATGGGAAGTTGTTTGTATATTGTAAGATGAAATCTAACCGTTACTAAGCTTCATGCTTTGTGTATTGTTGCACTCCACTACATAAAGAACCACATACATGAATAGTGTTCTGCAGCCATTAATAACCAATGCTAGGAATAATATAAAAAAGAATATTACAGGTTACATACTCAGGGTATGATATCTGTTGCTTAACTCTTGATGTCTACACCCATGCAAGTGATTTTACGCTCCATTGAAAGTCCATGAAAGAAATGCACTTTTAGAGGGTAAAATCCTCTGCCCTATGTTAGACCTCCACTTCAGGACATAAAGAGGAACCATGCTCTAGAATTGTCTATTTATTTCCACTGACTAGAAAGGTTGACTACATGAGTAGGTCACATGCAGATGTCCACATCTGTCAGATAAGCTCCACCTTTAATGCTTTTATGTTGCCCTTGGAAGATGCAACATTCAGTTACAATGTGTACCATACGGCATGCACRCTGTGGAGTAGTCAGTACTGTGAAATGTACACTACCGGTATGTAGGAGGTGTTTCAGACCAGTTTACATATCCCTGAATATCAAAGATGGGGATGAAGTCACACACGTGTACACAGAAAGCTGGTAACATGTTTGCTAGCCAGCACATTATGAACATTTCTTACAGTCTGATTTGCAAGCTAATGTGTATCCTATATCTCAATTTTCATAGGATTTTTTATGGGAAAAAATGTCCAATACTATCAGGAGGCAGCTCGATAGGTGGGGGAATTTAGCAAGCAAGACACAATTGGCACAGAAGCCACCCCAAGGACATGGCCACCAGTAAGAGAACTGACCCCCTCCCGGCTTTCTGAAAGTTTTCACCTTCTCCCTCACTGCCCTCCACATACATATTTAAACAGCTGATTTGTTTCCCATAGCAAAAAGAAAAGAAGAAAATAAGAAAAGGGAGGGACACTTACGTTCCTCCCTTTTCTTGCAAGTTGCTCTGAAATGTATCTGGTGCACTCTGGTGGCCGCTTTGGCAATTCTTAATTCGATTACTTTGCAAAAGGTGAAACAGTAACTGCCGATGCTGTTTTTGAGATTATCCATACGAAGACTAATGAGCACATGAATTTATTCCAGCTTATCCAGTTTGATTTTTCTTGAATGCACCCCCTGGAGAAATTCAGATCTCGCCCATCGCAGCCCATCTGCTTACCTTACATAAATCACAGGAGGGGTTGAGTGGTTGAGGTTCTCATCTCATCTGCTTTATGTTTTTGCTCGTGGTCAGACAGCTGCTGAATTTTACCCAGAGGTATATCAGTTTCAGTAGTGGTAATTTATCCACGTTTATTTGTAGTGTGACCTTGCACAAACCCTCACATCGATTCTTGCTCCCCTTTCCCTATCCATATAACGGGGCTAATAATATCTAGCTGTTTATGAGGATTATTCACCATATGTTGAAAGTTACCAAAAAACGTAGCACATTACTTTCCGTTACATCACTATGTTTACTTTCTTTTGGTGCGTGATTTAATAGGGATAAAATGGCATGGATTTCTGTATCCACAAGCACAGAGAACAGATGATAAATCTAGTACACTTTGCAGTTATCTCCACGAGGTATAGGACTTTGGGGGAAAACTTAACACCACAACTGGTGTTACATGCCACTTTTGGAAAGTGGAAAGTCAGCATGAATGTTGGGGACTAAGGGATTTTTACTGGTGACTCTGAATGCCCCCTTTCTCTTGAGCTAGTTTTGATACAATTTTGGTTTTATAAACCATGACTTCACGTATGCCACTAATTATGAAAAGACAATGTATTTTCAGAATATAATGGCCTCGGTCCTTCTTAATTCTCCCAAGGTGTCAGCTAGATGTGGTGCACACCGAATGCATTCACTGCATAGGTAGATATACTCTACTAGCACATGAAAATGAAATAAAGATAAAAGAAAAATTCTGGAGCATGGTATCTCATGTTCCTGTTCAATCCTGTTTTACATTTATACAAGGCAGCTGTATAACCCTTCCAAAAGAGTTTTTCTGGGTTAAACATGCTACATGCTTTTGGTTTTCTTTCAGGGAGAGATCTTCCATCCTCCTGACCATCCTTGTTGACTCTTTCTGCATCTGTTCCAACTTGAATTGCTCTTTCTTGAGCATGAGGGCCCTGAACTTTGTAGAGCAACTGGGACCTTGTACAACATCACAAATAATACTCTCCTGACTATATCACAAACATGGTATTGCAGAAGACATTAGCTTTTCTCACGGCTGCTTCTCATATCAGTGCTTATAGTCCTTCTATGACTGATTTGAACATATGCATGTATGACACAGTTTGAGCAGATTTGCTGACCAGTTTGCGCATTGAAGCACACATAGGAAGCTCATTCTGAAACTTGTTACAAGGGATATGTACAGAGGGTAGGGGGCATTCACTTTGTTGTTATGAAAGTACTGTCATGAATGCCAGAAATCCTGGGTTTGTCTCTTCTCTTGGACATTGCAACCACCACCAAACCCACTGGAGAGGCGGGAGCGGAGAAGATTCCTGTAACTCACAACTCCACCTCTCTTCTCCTTTAAGTCAGGAAGTAGACCCCTATATCCAGCATTTGGGGTGTAACTGGATGGATGAACTGACAGCTGAAGTTTCATCAGGTGAGATGGAGATGGTGCCAGCAGGTGTGAAGAACATACTTCAAAATAAATGTATGATTTGCTGCTTTAAAAGGCAGGCTGTACCCATCACTCAGGTTCACAGTCTCTGTCAGCTACTCCCCGCCCCCCGCTTCAGACCAGGTTTGAGTAGGGGCTGGGATAGTTTTTTCAGTCTACATCTGGCTAGGAAGTTGAAACCATGCTCTCTCTCACACATGTTCACTAAGTCAGTCTGCACATTGACTGGGAGCTCTTCTCTTCATTACCCTTCTAATTTTGCTGTTGCCTGCAGATTTGATCACAGCTGAATTTGCGGCACAGAAACATCTGGTGAAGTAAAACATATAGCAGCCACAAAGGAGAAGAGTTTCTTCTGAGTTTAGTCAGTCAGAAAAGCTCATGAAAATTGTGACAAAATCCTAAACTGAGCAAGCCAGAGCTATCCAGAAATGTCGCTATGAGCTGAGCAGAAATGCTTCAGAACAAAGAAAGGAACAATTGCATGAGTCATGGGCTGCGAGAAAGAAAACCACTTCTCTGTGAGGGCTTTGAAACTGAAGATTACCCAGTAAAACTTCAAGTTAACACAAAGCAAAATATTCTTAGTTCTTTCTTATTGACAAAAATATTCATTTTGCATCATTCTCTTTCATCCCAAAAAAAATCTTAGAAAAATGTTTCCTTCTCTCACATTTTACACAATGCAATCAAATTCAGCCACCCTTAATATGGAATATTTCAAGCTGTCAGTATTATTTTTGCTATTCTGAATAGAAACAATCTTCTGAATTCAACATGAATTAAAAAAATGGTTCATATCAACTCAGAACTGCATTTTCCAGAAATTTAACTAAAACCCAAAAGAAGGGCACCATACTTTAACCACATGTGAAATCCTGACTACAGTTTGAGAAATATCATATTAATGGGACAATGTCTCTTAAAACCATGTCTGTAAGTATCAGAGACAAATCAGAAAGGAGGAATAGAAGTCCCCACATTCTTGCTTGTCTTGCCTTTTTTATCAGCTTACCAGGCTTGTTTCTGTTATGCTTGCATTCTGTAAAGAAACATCCATTAACACAACCAAAATTTTTTCTACATCTTTTGCATAAATTAGCTTTGACAGCAACGCTTAGCACTTGTAATTTTGAATTAAATTTGAATGTAAGTGTATGATATTTGGGATTGGAAGCTATTTTCCAACAGCATTATTGTAACAAGGATTGGCCAAATTTTGAACAAAGAAATTCACAAATGTAAACTGTAGGAAAAAAACCTGATTATTTGTTTCTGATAGTACTTCTGATGCTTTTTTGCTCTTCATAGCTATTCAAAAGTAACTCATATAACTCTCATGAATAACAACTACAAGGAAAATTAACATGAATACTTGTGCAAAAATTTGTACAAGAAATAAATATTTGAGTTTTTATTTGGTTCTTTGAAAGCAGCCAGCGAGAAAGCTGAAAAAATACCAGTCATACAGCAAGAATAATAAAAACTCAAAGCCCTATTATAGCTGTACTCTAGTATCATGTACCTAGCAATAACTATAAAGTTCACGAGTATTTCTAGACTGATGCATAGCCACACACACTAGTCACAAATAATTTTAAAGAAAACATCAAATTTGTAGCCTCTAAGGCCTCAGTCCTCTAAGGGTACATTTGTGACAGTCACAAATGACTAAATTTAATAAATCACTTGTTGCAGCTAATTTGCTCATCTCTGACTGCAGCGAAATTGTGATAGACAGGTTTGTAAAGCAAAGTTCAGAGAGAGCTGCAGAAATACAAGGCAAGAATATACTACCACTGCTGTGTATTTTGGAAGCAATCGCTGGTGTTACAGAAGGCTAAACTTGAAAGTTTGCCTACATCAGGATATCATCTGTGTAGTTTCTGCAGGAAAAACATAATGTTTGCAGTTCACTTGGAAGATACTCACCAAAAAAATGGTATTTATGTTATAGCGGTTAGATTTACTTTGATTTAATATAGTATCTTACTATTTAATAACTCACGCTATGTACAATACTGTTCACCATATGTCCAGCAAAGAAAAAAAAAGAGAGAAGCTGAAGTATCTTTTAAATAAGCATGCATATGGGGAAAAGCAATGTAAATGTACGTAAATGTAAACACATACATAACATAAATATTATGAGGGCATCTATGAACAAGTCTCCTGAAATTTCAGTCTATGAAACGCAATTGTAGCTTCACTGGGAGAAATTAATACAGTCACAAACAAAATCAGAACGAGATTGCACGGCACAAATCAGGCTGGTGAAGTGGGGTGGTTTGCGGAGGAGGATGCACACGCGTACCCAGCAAGAGGGAGGAGCACCCAGGGAATGGCTCCAAGCCATATGGCTGCCACAGGGAAGCAGGGCTCTGAGTGAGCAGTCACGACATGTGGCTGCGTCGGGGTTTGGTCTTTGACGAGGAGCCATCTGTGGCCCTTGGCTAGTGCTCTCAAATCATGGGAGGGTTACATCTTGGCACTTGAAAATCAATGGAAATGGTGCTACTAACTTGGATCAGTGGAAGCGTGCATTTTCCTCAGGGACAGAAAGCAATTCCCAGGATCAGGGAACACTACCCCTTATACATTTTCATGTATTTTTACTAAATACAAAATCAAATTGCCAGAAGGTACTATAATCTGGTCACTAATATTTCCTTCTCAGAATTTACGTGAGTCCACCCGTCTCTTCTCATGGGACAAATTATCTAAAATACGAAGGAATCATCAGCTTCTCTTTTCTACTCTTCCTTGACCATAGAAGAAAGTGCTGTATTACTTTACATACTGTGAACTTCTGTGTATGAGAGACAGACAAAGGCAAAGAGCTGAGGACCACATTTTGCGTTAATGAAAGGTAAGATTTTTGAAGGGGCACATCATTTCCAGCCAGAGTATCATCTCTTTATCAGTAATTATGCATTTTAACAATCCCTGTATAGTAAGTAGGCTGCATAAACTTTTGTTTTTACCTTTTTTTCCAAACTCATTTTCTACCATCTTTAAGACTGAAGTATAAGAAGTAAGCACTTTCAGTGATTTAAGGTATTTCACAGATTCTCATTGAAAAGAGACTCATCTTGTATATGTGAGCATGCATGACAATGAAACTCGGTAGAAAATAACTTCTGATACCATGAGCTCTGCTGCTCTTGAGGGAATTTAGCACCTATTTAATTTAACTTTGTTTTGGAACATGTTACAGAAGTACATGTGGGGACAATCATCTGTAGGAGCTTTCATCACCTGCTGATGTACAGAAGCTTCCACTATACACAAGTACCTCCGCTCYGGGAGAGTCTACAATTTTCCCAGAATTATAACAGTGATATTAACAAATATCATAAAACTACATTTCTGTTAGCTTAGCTGGTTAGGGGTAGTCAAGTAGTAGCCATATGAAAATGATACCAGGGCTTCAGTCCCCTTGCTTTGCTGCTGGCCTGGTGCAGCTGGAGCTGGACGGTCCACCAGCCTGTTTGGGCTTGTAAATTCTCTTCTGAGGAATAAATCAATCCATGAGTGAACTGTTTTCTCGCTGGGTTTTGGACTCATAAAACATTTGTAATATTTAAATTGCTTTTTCCTTGTGGGTTTTTTTTTCATTGGGGATAATTATAGGACAACAAAGTATTTTCTTATTCTGCTTTCCGTTTGCATTTTTTGCTTAGATCACCATTTGATTTATTTCAACATCATTCTTTGTACTACACAGGTCTTTTATGAAATAGCAATATGGTAAAAAATTTAGACCACCCTTTCTTTTGGGTAAAAAAAATAGGCGGGAGGAGGGAACAGCGATGTGAAACTCCACAAGGATTCACGTACTGTTCTTCCCCCCAGTGCTTCCACCGAAATGATGTACAGTTTAGTCTGGGCACTTGTCAACAGTACCCAATTTTGGAGCACTTCCCAAAAGAATCAGAAGAATTATGGAAAGGGGGCTTTCTCACTAAGCCCTTCTACACTTTAATTTTGCCAGTTGGACTCTTTCAGAATGGATAAAGAAAAAAGACCCTAGTTTCGACAAATTTTATCAATATAAGAGTATTTGTAACATTTAATACTGTCACGAATGAATGGTTTAGAGGCCACTTAAAGAATCACCGTCAAAGGTATTAGCAGAAAGTGATTTTAATAGAGACCTATAAAGGTGCAACTTAACAGAGTTCGATGGCAAGGTCCACTCTATTACTTGCTACACAGATGAAACATATAAAGGAAAATCATGTTATGTCTAAGGGTTTATATCTTAGGGATTATATGTGTTTAGCAGCAGTCTAGGGTTCATTCACAGTTTTAACAGCACCTATCATCAACTAATCATTAACAAACTTTAGCAGCACTTAATCATTAACTAATTTCGTATTTACAAAGTAAGTGTTAGTAAAGTCTTCTACAATCACAACTTAATTACAGATTATGCTTCCTATTAGTTCACATATACACACAGTCAGAAATATATATATATATACACACAAAAGGTATACCTGTTAAAAATTCCCCTCGAGTTCTGTGAAGGAATATTCACGTAAAATGTCTCGGCATTTCTCTCAAGGGGCAAGTGTTGAGCTTCGAGGAGCGAAGGGGGTTCAGCCCAGGCCCTGTCGTCAGCTTTTGGTGACGGTCCTCCGAATATCTCAGACTCGAAAGGTCGCGAGCTCCGAGAGGCGTCCCRCTCAGAGGGAGATGCTGGGCGCAGCCCGCTGCGGTCCAGGAGAGCTCAAAGGGCCTCACTTAGGACCACCGTTTATAGGTTCGCAAGATGGTTGGCTTTAGTCATCCGTAAATTTCCATCCTGGCCACAGTCCCAAGTGGTAATTACTAAAAATTCTCAAGGTTTCAGTGTTGTTCTACTTGAGCTATGACTCAGATAAGATGACACCTGGGCCAGGCAGTAGGAGTACGTTCCCAGCCTCAGCTATGCAGAGTTTCTGATACGGTCAAGGAGCGCTCAACCGCCAGACTCAGTACACCAAGGCCGAGGTCTCATGGCAATTTCTGAGATCAACAAGCGGCCTAGGGGAGGGGGRGGGAAATGCACCACCACAAATACCTGTTCAGGTATTTAGGTGGCTGTAGCAGTATAAAGTGCTTTTCTACCGCAGCTGCAGTAGGGCTTTTACTACTATAGCTATTGTTTATAAAAAAATCACATTTCTCACTGACATAGGCTGGCTTTCAAGAGTGCAGAAAGCCCACAAATCACTCACAAAAGTTAGGAAAATTAATCTTCAGCCGCTTCAGATATCTATTAGTTTTAGTTTTACCAAAGAAGCAGCACAGAGACCACGTGTCTGTATGCTGTTTCTGGGGCCCCTGGCCATGAATAAACAGTTAAGGGGAAAAAGCTGCATGCCTGCCAAAATCATTCTTTTTTCTTTTCTTAGCCTGTTAGTTTCTTCCCTTCAGTTGCTTTGGGGCATCACTAAAAATTAAGACAAAATTGCTATAAAAGATTATTGTTACAATAARAGCAGATGCTCATAGGAGCAGATTTCAAGCTGAAGATTTTTCTTTTTCCTAGCCCCAGTTTGAAAGTTATCTATTTGTGGAAGCATCAGGTTCTACAACATTATCTATGCAAAGTGCATTTCATTACAGTAATCACGGGAAGATATTTTCACAAGGAATCAGCACAATGTATAATGTGTGCTGTAATGTTATGCAGAAATATATATTACAATATATAACCATAATAGTTTTAAATGTCTTAAGTGCTGCCTGAAGTACTTCCAAAACTGGAATGTTGTTTTCCTCCAGGAAGCAAGTACATCATTTTTTAGCTGCCAACAAGCTGTGAAATGGTAATAACTTTAGGACGTTGTCATATCCCACCACGATGAATGCCAGTCTCCAAGGGCTTCAAGTATCCTGCTTTAGTCAGTAGAATTCCCTACTTTTAACTATTCAGTTCAGAATATTGTAATGATTTTAGTCAACCTAATTTCTCATTCTTTTGACTGCAGATAAGTACTTTAATGAAAAGCAAGGCTAATATTTTAAAATAAAACTTCATCACCGTTGCTTTGCAAGGACCCAAATTTGAAAGCATAAGGACCCAGTATGTGCATTGTATTTTGTATTATTCACATTTAGGGACAGAAAGTACAGAAGTGTTGGAATAGATGATTATGTACCATTCTTAAATTATAGGCATATAGCAAAATACAGAAGAATACTGGGAATATACTTACAAATCTACCAATGGCATTTTCTGTATTATACTTGGTATATGTCAGAAAGTCTTTTAAGCCATAAAAGTACATGGCAAACTCTTTTGGCATAACATACTCTTACTGAAGTAAACAATGTGCATTAATAATAAAATAAGTATTGGCCTAAATTGTACAGTCAGATCARGTTTTCTGTTAAGAGGCTGATTGCCCCCAACATCCAAACAAAATACAATGGAAGCTGTTTTTATGTTTAAACAATATTCAGATAATAAACTATATCAAATACCATTTCTAATTCAGGGCTTAGTTGGGTATACCTTGCTCATAATCCTAGCGATTTTACTGCCGGCTACTATAACTGTAGGCTCAATTTAGAAAAAAAAAAAAAACACAAAAAGACCTGAAGAGGGCAGAGAAGGTGGTTTGCAGGTGAAGACTGGGACCTAAATTAGTAAGATACAAACCTCGAAGGGGAAAAAAACAGAGTTATATCAATGAATCGTTCACTGTTTCTTCCAGTACCAGAACTAAGGGGAATTAACTATAACTACAACGAAAAAAACAATTCAAAACAAACAGAAAGTGGTGGCACTTCACGTAATGTGTCATTACGCAGCAGAATTGCTTGCCACAGGATGCTGGGGAAGCTAAAAGCTTACACAGGTTCTTGGCAAGACCAGACATGTTCGTGGAAAAGAAACCCATGGACTATTACTAAATACATAGAAAGAACATCTGGCTCAGGAATTGCCTGGCAGCATATGGCTGCAAGCTGGCGAAAGCATTGGGAATGTCAGCCCTGCTTTCAAACTCTTGCATGGGTGTCTTTTAAACATGCATAGGATACCAGATAGACAGACTTTTGGTCCAATCCAGTAGAGCTACTTTTATGTTCAAATAGGCCATAATTTAAAATAATTCTGGTTCCTTGCAACAATGAAAGTAGTGTAAATGCGTATGAATGACAAAAAATACAAATTATGATTAAGTATATAGGACAGTAGCAAAAAACTTTTATTATATTGCATTATTTTAAAAAATAACTTTTTCTAAAAGTAACACATCCTGTTAACTTTATGATTGAATTTCTTTGACTTTCTGAGGATACAATTTTCTGATTATATTTAAAAGCATCACCATTCGAGGAAATCTGGATCACATTTAATGTGCCGTGGTCACAAATAACTCTCAGGAACTCAGTCCTAAACCTGTATCTTGTGATGCACAAGTTGGCCTGCTCCTGCTTTGCAGAAATTAAGCAATTCTTCAGTTCTAACCCCTGTAGCTGAAACATTTTAAACACAGAATAACACTGACAGTGTACTTATCTGCAGAACACAGGCCCCTTTCTAAATTGCAAGCCAAGTTTTTAGCTCATAGTGGATGTTCAGTGTTATCTTAATTCAGTGAATTATGTATTAGCAAAATAAACGTGTATTTAAATTTTAATGATGCATTTTAGTCAGGCGAAACTGTTGTGTTTATGCCCTGATTGGAAATGTAAATATCAAAAACGTCAATGGACAAACAGAAAGACATCTTCTGCATCACTCCAGATTTGAGTGGTATTTTGAGTTAAAGAATTACAACTGTCAAATACATTTTGCTATAGCAAAAAGTACAAATATTAAGAATACCTCTGGGTTGAAGGCTTTCTAAAAAAAGATCTGTTCTCACTATAAAATGTCAGTATGTATTATCAGCTCCTATGTCTTTCAAAAAATTACATTCACATGCATCCCCAGAGCTCATAATCCAGCTCATACTGATGCCCACAAACTGTCCTGCTGATCGTTTGGTTTTGGTGTTATGTTTGAGGCAGCAGGACTGAAACCTAAGAATGCATTTTAAATAAACTGTATTTACTTCAGACTAAACCAAGGTAGATGGTGCAAATAAAAGAAACCCCCTTGAGAATACTCACAAGAACTCATCTGTTTAAAGATGGTAGTAAATACAGTTTACACAACAGGCCTTTAATATAAGCAGAGTATTCCATATTTTGTTTCCTTCCATTTCATCCCTAAGCATTTGATCACTATTCATACATTCTGCAGTGTCACAAAAATACCTGCAATATTTAACTCTATCTATTAAGGCTTGCAATATTTTTATTTTGCCCCAACTATTCGTATTTGCATGCAAAGTCTCATTATTGGAAGCAGCTAATACAAAAGAGCACTGCAGAATCCAGTGATTTGCTAAGCTACCAATCTTAGCATGAATCTTAGCTAATAAAAGAGTATGTCCAAAGATCCTCTGAATTACAAATTAGTGGTTGCACAAACTCCAGAGCACGATTCTAGAAGCGAATGAGAAGTGCAGTCTCTGTGCAGCCAGTCCATGGTGTGTTCCAGCCTGTGAAACTATCATCCTCAAACAYGAAGTAAGGAATTCTGTTTCTCATAGTGTGTATCTGCTAGGAAGAGTAGACAGCAGAGTAGGACCATTTGTCCTTTCTGTCCTGCTATTATGAATATTTTGTTTTGCAAAACAGAGAGCAGTTTTGTTTTCACTTCCCTCAACAGTTAGTTGGCTGGTGTAAGTGGATTTTGGGAGACCTTGACCATGGGCCCATTTCCACCAGGCGAAGTTGGGAGTTCTGCTGCTGGAAGTTAAGAGCTGGCTTTGAGTATTTCTGCTGTCAATAATTAGGATTGTTGATAATAATTGTTTGGATCAGAGCGTAATAGTTCCCAAACTGACACTCACATAATCCTTCCCCCCTTTCCTGTGTATTAGAGAGAGTGGCATCCTTAGCATGATCTWCAGCACACACACAGTGCCAGGTAACGGTGGGTGCAAACCAGATGCCTTCTATAGCCTTCGTTGTTCTTGTAAATATGGACGTCCCTATTTTCAGTTCAAAGGACTTCACCTGAAATTATAATAAAGTATTTCATGGGATCCTTCAGTTCCGAGTTTCCACTCTTGAAAGGTACAGAATTATTTGCCTGACTTCCAGTGTGACCCTTTTTTTTCTCCCCTCTATCCATGTCTGCATTTCATTGTGTTCCCAAGCTAAACTCAGAAAACATCCATAGAGGGACAGGATCTTCAGGCTAAATTCTCCCACTTCGCAACCAACAACAGTCACTCTTCTGTGCGTCACCAACACAAAAGGAGATTTAAAAAAAAAAATACAAATGTGCGGTCTTCTGCTTTCAAGGAATAATTTGTCATTTAGCAAGCCTTTATTTTATCTCCAATACCAAATGTATTCAATATATGTGAACATAACGGTAGCTGTCAGTCAAACCAGCGCCTATGATGGGACCATGATCCAACAGTGTCCAAATCAGATTCTCATGGATGAGTTTCGGAACTCCATGCTTCACCTAAGTACCCCAACAATTTGAAGCTCGGGGAATACTTGAGGCAAATGTAATTTCATGTCCTGAAAGTAGCAGCTGGCAGGAAATACAGAGATGTCAGCTTGATGTCCAGTTCCAAGCCAGGATCCTCCAGCTCCAGTAGCTTCAAAAGACTCTGCGAACTTCATGCTTGGCCTTCTGCCAAGAGTGGCAATTACGAAGTGTCATGACATGCAATGCTTACTCATTTTTTGATGTGCCCCAAACACCAGTTTTTTCCCTCATGACAAGTTTCGGATCCTGCTGTCCCACACAGCACGCTCCTAAATACAGAACTAAAAATAAAGTGTTGGTGCAGAACAATGTCGGTTGGTTCTTTAGGTACTTACTAAAGCAGATGCCAAAAATAAACAAGACTATACCATATGTAATACGTGTATACATTTAAGAGGTTTTTATTGTGATAAATATGCACATTTACTAAAACATAAATTCGAACAACTGAGCTTGTAATGGTGCAAGCAACAATATACCACAATTTTTTTCCATTAGATTAAGGAGGAAACAGTTGTTGTCAGCGTGATGCCAACAGTTGAACAGGAAGGATTACAGCATTCAAGTCATCTTAATCCTAGTCCATAAGCATTAATAGAGGCTTTTCTTTCATCACAAATGACTAATGTAGCTAACCTCTGACACTGGCCCGAACTTCTGACTTACCTAAGAAAACTATATGCTGTTGTTAGCAGTGTAATAGATGAAGTAATGTTTCCTTTAGCAAAAATGTCATGAAGGATTTATAAATCTGATGTAAACGGTTAAATGGATAGCAACACGAAGCCCAAAACATGAAAATGGTATCTCTGCACTAGCTCAAAAGACATCTTGAAAGAAAACATAACACCCCATACTGCACCTAAATCTATTATACACAGGTAATCATGATTTCCTCTTTATCAGATTGAACTGGCCCTTACACTCTGCTGACTGAGAGAGGTCAAAGGAAATTGCTAAGGACACAGCGTGCAGGGAGAGTCAGCCTATACCAGGGAGTTCATTGCATGCAAACTGCTCTTGCTTTGGAGCAGAAGTGCAGTCCTGAAAGACTGAGAGGACACTTCAAACTGACATTTACTCAAACACTTCTGTTCTGCCCTCATTTCATGTCTGTCTTATCCCGTAACACTGAATGTCTTTGTTGATCCCATTTGTAGCAAGTGTATGTATTCATAATATGTGCATGCATTCATAGTTCTTATTTTTAAATTAATCTTAAAAATGTCTACTTACCTCATATCACTATTACATTTAACCAACACACATTTTAATGTACTTTTATTATTATTATCTGTATTTTGATGAGTTTTACTGCTATTATTACTATTATGATAGCAGTCATTTTTAAATTCTTTAAATTTTCAGTCAGTTTTTATTGACCATACTGGGTATATCACTTACCAGAAAGCCGAGTGCCACTGTGGCACTGTGGGGAACAAAAGCTAAGGACAAATTTGCTGCTGCAGGTAGTTCAAAGGATTATCACACAGCCCAATCCTTAAATTTTATTAGAAATTGATCCCTTAACTGAATTAACTATCCACAGCAGGTTTTTATCCAAATTAAGTTTCCTTCTTAAGTTTGTCTAGAGGCAGATGGTAGTCTTTAAAGATTATTGGAGATATAAACCATTCTATCTCATCTATATAATTACAAATCAATACCGGCTCTCTAATTGGTAGAGAACATGTGCTTTTCTCTGGCTATGGAATCTTTTGTCTCATTATGCCCAGGTCTAATTGCATTTACTGTCATAATAGCAAAACGTAGCATTTATCTAAGATGTTAATCTATTGCTAGTGCTGGCCACCAAATATGGGACCATATGCTTCTCTACTGTGAAGAGCGGAGAGAACCAAAAATGTTTTAACAGAATTAAAATCTCCTACAGGAAAAATACATGGGAGACCAGTTCTCTCGCACCCACCCTTCACTGTAGTGATCTCACGCCAGTGATGTGCAGAGGCAAAGGTCCCACAGCTCACCTCTGCGGCAAAGGCTTGATTTAATCATCTGAGACGGACCAAAACTGGTTCTAAAGGACATTTCTCTCCTAGTTGTCAGATGTTATCACAACTGTAATTGTCTTCCTGCACATGCACATTCATCTGCACATCTGAGCAACCCGGACTGCAATGGATGCCTCCACCCAGAGGAGTCAATGGCCCTTCTATGAGTGAGAGGCTCGAACAGAGTTCTTTCCTCATAGAGGGAAGGGTAAGGCTCATGAGGTACAAAATAACGCATATTACTTTATCTTCAGACAGTTAGTTTCTTATTCACAGCAATGAGAAACACTGAAGACTGCTGGATTTCTATTATTCCTTAACTGCTGTTAAATGTGTATCACGTAACAGCATTCAGAATAAAAATTGACCCACCAGGTCCAAGACAAAGAGAACATAAGAGGCACTATACTACCGTAACAGCGTTAATTGGCTTGTAATTCTTATTTAGAAGTGGTCTAGCCTTCTTCCCACTGACTACTATTTGTACTTACAATCTTTGTTCACTTTTGTGTCCAAACAAAAGTATTATAGAAGTATTATTGAAGTATTTAAGTACTACACGCTTATGATGGCTGAGTGTCACCTTTCCTTGTCTTCATTTGAGTAAGTGTGATCTTCCAGCAAGGATCCCGATTCCCAACGGAAGCAATTCCCTTTCCGGTGAGTGATCGTCCCAGCCATTTAACTAGTTCAATGTGACACTTTTGCAAAGCATGAACTGAACCACTACTTCACTTTCCTGCATGCTAAGACTGTCTCTTATTACAAATTTTAACTGGATCTAATGAACCCACTTAGCACAACTTTCCATAGATACTTGAGGCTTTTTTCATGTTAGGTCTATCATAATAAATTGTACTTAGGAGTTTCATATTTTTATTCCAAACAATAAAAATATCAATAACTTCCTCTAAACGCATTAGTAAATGGTGATTTTCTGATAACCAAGGACTATAAAAYCACTCCTCCTACTAATTTTATCTGGCAAATTATCTGGCAAAATATCTGGCAGGAATCAGAGTTCTGATTCTGCAGCTCCTCTGTCAGTTTTACCATTTAATGAAATTACTGTTTGCTGCTTGATTTAATAGTGAGTACAGACTTGGGGGGGGCAGGGCAGGGGTTAACTTCATATTTGACCCTCACACACACAGAGTTGAATGTTGATGTGTGGCATTCACAATTCCTGTGCCAAAAAAATTCATGTTCAAGTAAAAAAATGTTCAAGTAATCTGAGTTCCTTCACAGAAGTTGACATTTTTCCACAAATGCTTCTTTTGCCATGTTCATTCAGCTATGCTGTATTTTTAGCAAATAGTATTTGTTTAAATTTGAATATGACTACCACTTCTTAGCATCAAAGTAAAATCTATCTGACCTTTCAATTTCAGAGAAAAAGGAACAATATTTTTATTTAAATTTTCCTTGCTTACATGATAAAAAGACTCTGAGTCATATTAAAATGTCTGAGTTTTTTGCACTCCTGCCTTTCCAAGTTAAGTATCTGATGCAGTACCATCCACCAGGCTATTACCACRGTTCTTGGATTCAGCATTTTCATATCCATCTCCTTCACCGAGTTGCTCTGTAGAGCTGCAATGCAAACTGCATACAGACAATGCTGACGATATGTCCCTGGCTTCTTTAATGTTTACTTGCAGCTTCTGACACTCAGATTCTATCATGTATAAGCCATCTCCAGAAATCTGGGTTTTGGAGAAAAATTAAAGAATGAGATATCATTGTAGAACGGACTATAGGGGTTGCTTTGCGCCTGTGAAAAGGGGGAGGGACTGTCCTCTCATTTCTTCTAGAGGAAATGTCAATTCTGCAAAAAGGGAAGGAAGGAAAAGATACGTGTAAGCAAGGGTAAGTAGGTCTTGCTCTCATTACTTTGTGTAAATCTCTAAGCCCTTTGGTTTTGCCTCAGGAATTACGGTAAAGTCCATGACGTCAGGGCATGCCCCTGACCAGAGCATGAGGAGATCTGCCACTCCACCACCTACAGACATCCCAACTTTGAAACAGTATTAAACAATACAGAATCAAACAAAAGAAGAAAAATCATCTTTCTCCTGGCTAGACTAGCCGTAAGGAAGAACCAAAATTTTTAACTCCATAAATAATATTTTCCTCAACTTTAAGCTTATTTTGAGGAGGACATGAAGTATGAGGGCTTCTGTTCTTAAAACTGCTRAATTTATTGAACGCCTATGACTGCTTCATTTTTGCTGGACATCTTTGTGTTGAGCTTGCCTCCAAATGTCATTCTTGCTACTTGTTTTTTCTTGTATTCTCTGTTTAGGCCTGGGTGAACATTGTTAATTACCATGCATTTATTTTCTCTCACTACTTGTTACAACACTCACTGGGAAGAATATTTTTTACAGCTGCAACTATATAATGTTTTTTTACAAAGTCATCAACGTCTTGCCATAACATTGCTTGACTTATGTATCAGTAATTCCACAAAATGACTCAGTCTCTACCTCATCTGATAACTATTCAAATTCCCACAGCTCAGTGGGACACAGTGGCTAAGAGCTGTTCTGGGTTGCTGGCTTCTAGTAAGTAAAATGTGCTTGCCTGTATTATTTTCTTGAGTGGATTTTCTAATAATTTTCACTGTACTTCAAGCTCCTGCTTTAAATCTCTGATCTCTCAAAGCTTACTTTATGCAGCACTGTTTCTCATTTTGATCTTTGTCCTGCAGACAGAAAAATTATTGAAGTGATGCAAGCCTTCCCTCCAAGCTGATGGACTGTGATGGCCACACTGGCTTCCTTTTTTTGGCCAGGTGGTTTTGAAAGTACAATGGAGGAATGAAGCTGATAAAAATTCATACTTATTATATGATAGGAATCAAGTATCCAATGATTCTATTGACCACTGTTATGGCAAAAAAATAAATGGGAATATTAGGCTTTTCAATTACTTATTGCAGTTGGTTTTGCTGTGAGGATATGTCAGGAAGGATGGAAGGAAATAAGCACATGAGCAGGAAGAGTGAGGCAATGAAGGTGTACGTGCATGCCGCAGAGTTATTATTGTTGTATTCCCTAACAGAACAAGGGGAATGACTACACAGCTATTGCAGCCATCTCCTTTCCAGTGCTGGAAAAGCCACCACGTGGACCACCCAGCCGGGGCTGTGTCTGGCTTGACAGGTAGTATCAGAAAGAGAGGACACAGTCTGAGAAACGTCTGCCAGCTGGCCTTCTCCTTGGTGGCAAGGGGCACCCTCCACCTCCAAAYGGTGTGAGTGTCTCTCTTCCTTTCTATTGCACCTGGCAAGCCTGGCGAAAAGCTGAAATGGTGAGTGTCCCGTGTCATGTTTCCTGGGCTCTGASAATCCTCCCGCCTTTGTGTAGTTTCCCGGAGGTACGGTGACAAATGAAATGCTAACAAAACATTGGTGATGGCCTTCGTTAGTCAGAGCTAATCACATTTAACTGAGTGAAAACTGCTGGATGGCATTCTTAATTCACTTTGAGAATTTTTTTGTCGTTTATCATAGATTGGTCAGAAAGTGGTTTAAACTGTTTCAAAACAAACATCCTCTTTTGGAGCCAAAAGTGCTGATGGAAGAGGTTGACATCTTTGCAGAGCTGATACACAATCATTCAGTAATCCTTTTTAGTCAAAATGATCTGAACTGATTACTTTAAATAGTATGTCTTTACTAACAGCATTTTTCAGAGTCCATGCCTTTTTTTCATCCTATGTCACTTTTAAACAAAAATAAGAGTTCAAGCTTACACATAGATGATCCCTAAGTCTAAGACCTTGAGTTCTCTGTTCTACAGCCTCGCCATGGGCTTCTCAGATGTTCAGTATCCTCTGAAGAAAAAAAGAGTTGGCAGCTCCATAAAGATAACTGACAAGTGTGCAGCATCTTTGGTTGAAAAAATAAATGGATTTATCTGAACACTGTATTAGATATGAGCAAAAAGCCTACAAGAAGGGATGGGGCAGGGGACGACAAGAAAGCTCTGTCTTAGAGGTCAAAAAGTGTAGGGATAAAATGAGAATTCCCAAAAGTCAAGCTGAGTCCTGACAGTTGACAGGTCCTGAGACCTAGTAATATAAATTAAAATAAATGTATACTATTCTTTGACAGTATAGAGAAAAAGAGAAATKAAATTACAGTGAAGTTGCTACACAGTAAGAATGGACTTGAGATGAAAGATAATGTTGGCATGGCCACCCCAAAACTTTCTGACCCAATCTTCTATAAGGGGAATGACAGCAAAAGCCAGACAACTACTGGAAATGTGTGTGTAACACTAAATTGCATTCTAGATAGAAGCAAAGTTTTTAAGGTTTGGTAAAATTAAGCCAGGCAGAATAGATAACCTCCTGCCCCAAATATTGAAACAATTCACCTATGAATTCAATAGTAAGTAATTAAAAAAATCTATGCGCTCAAATGATGCCACATTACCAGAGAATGTCAACATAACAAATATAATTCAGAAAACCAGAAAAACTGGCAACTTTACACCTGTTACACTGAGCTTGATAGTGTGCAAGTCTTTTTAAGAACTTCAAAGGAAGGGGTATTTGGAGACGCAGAGGTAAATGGAAACCTGGGATAAAATACAACGTGACTTTAACAAGGTAAATACAGATTTTGGTAATAAAATAACTTGTTGTATTAAAGATGGGGGGCTGCAGCAGATCTAACCTATATGGACTGCAGTATTGCATTTGATGTTGTACCACATAAGGAGCATAACTACATACACAGTTACACAAACAGGAGATTGCAACAGTGCAAGTTTGTAAACTGGGGAAAGACTCAGCTGAAGAGAGATAGCAATACATTATGACAAAAAGCGAACTGATTAATTGGGGGAAAGGGAGTCTTCCTATTAAAATTTCTCAAGGTTCCCTCTTACTAATGATCTTATTATTTAATATTTTCATTCATAACTTTGGCACAGAAAGAAAAATGTGAAATTTACTGATAGTATGAAATTAGGGATATCAATTTAGAGAAAGTCCAGGATATTATACAGGAAAAATGGATGAATAAAAGGACTGGAAAAATAAAAATGAGACACAAGCGTATGTATTTAATAGACTTAATAACTAGATTTTATACCGTAAGCCAGGGGACTCATCAGTTTGAAATGGCAGATATTAATTGGTCATAAGGCAACCATGAGACACAGTGTAGTAGAGCAACAAAAAAGGCATACGCGATCCTACGTATCAGGCTAGCAGCTGTATCAGGCTAGTAGAGTTTTAATATCATCACAGACATTGATCAGACATTACTTAAAATTATAGTGTCACCTCTGATCACTCATAATCCAGAAAGATGTATTCAAACATGGACAATCACATGGGAAAGAATGGAGTCTACTCAGCATGAGCAACTAAGAAGCAACAATAAAATTGCTGTTGGCAAGTACTCATAAACATAGATATCCTGGGTGGGAAGATCCATTTAAATTAATGGACAATGTCGATACAAAAGAAATGTGTAGAAACTTTCCATTGGCAACTGCAGGTTGAAAATTAGAAATCCATTTCTAAATATCAAGAGGAGCAAGGTTCCAGCACACCCATCAACAAGGACAAACAACCTAATCTTTAAAAAAACTCAGTATGTTTATGAAATGGATCAGAGATGGTAGCTTTCTTATAAGCTGCAAGGTAGCACTCARTGAGCTAAGAAGTTCTTTCCAACCTGGCATCCTCCTGCAACAGAGACTAGCTACATTAAATATAAAAAAAATCTCACATTAAAGATACATTAAGCTTCTAAAAGAAAATGAACTCAAGAACTTCAGAAGTCAACAACGTCACTTCAGGTCTATGTGTCCCAATATGTTAATTGTTGTAATCTATAATTTTACAAATGAAAAGAAATTATGTACAAGTATCATACCTTTGACTTTGAGGGGGGAGAGGGGGCTGGTAAGAATCAAAGACCAGGCAGTGGTCCATGCAGACCATTTGTATGCTAGYGCAAGAGCATAAGGAGCCATAAAATAATACCTGTGCTGCAGCACTCGGCAGAACCCTGTATCCTTTACTTGTCCATTGGAGATGGCCAGGCTGGTACCAAGCCCCTAGAAGAGTGGAGGCAAGGACACCCAGTTGGACTCAGGAATCATGATAGTTTCCTGGGGTGCTCTAAGAGGGACATGAAACTTCTGAAAAAGAAGTTTCACAGGGAAACACTTTGTCCAAGTATGGTAGCCAGGGATGCTGAACCAAGAGGTCCAGACTGTGCATTTTTGTAACAGCAACGTCAGCAGCTTCAACCTCTGCTGGACCTCTAAGCAAGAGGAAGAGTCATGCACCTTCCTCTCCTTCCTCATCCTCTCTCTCCTCTCTGCTCCCTCCTCAAGCTACCCATGCACAGCCACATGCTGAGGTGTTGGAGTAGCACTACAGCATCTTGTCCAAACTTCTTGAACCCAGGCTCCTTTGAGAAAAACATGCCAGCCCAGCCAGAAACATTCCTCAGGCAGGATTCAGTCCATCTTGAATCATACAGACCCAGGTCATGGATTTTTAAGAAGCAGATCCTTAAGTCCCTGCTTATACCAAAGCCCTGCACAACCTAAGTGAGACCTCTTGGTGAGTGCAAGGATGTTGGAATCTGAGGGATGAAGGAAGATGTGACTGACAGTATTAGCAGAAGTTTTTTATTTGCTGGCCAACTTTTGAAAGATATAAAAATTTCACAGATAAAAGCAGGGATCTCATGACCACTCCAAAAAAGTCTCATTAGTTGCTGCTTCAGTTAACAATCTTGTTGCATTGTGACCACTTTCAGAGGCAGGTTATAAAAACAGGTAACTAATTCATAACAAATACTGAACTTCCAAAAAAGCACTTCAAGCCTGCCACTGCTCTTTTCCACCTGTGTAGCTTAATCATTTTCATATCCTAAAATGAGGAACTACCACAGCCCTGCTTCAGTTCAAATTTTTGCAATACAATTTAGTGTGGAAATCTCCTTGGTAGCACCAAATGTTCACTCCCCTCGTGAATGTCTCACATTCATAAGTCTATGTCTTTGTCTTCAGTTTGCTTGTGTTGCCTGGTGTTGTYCTCGGGAGCTGCTCTATCTGCCACCATCTCCTTTGTCTGTTGTTCTCAAGAATCACTGCTCATCTCATTTTTTGTATACTGCTCTGCTTTCACTTGGTGCGCAATCTTTATTTACGTAGAGATAATTACATAAAGTATATTTATATGAAAACATCTTGCCTTGCTGAGAACGTAATTTAGTATTTTTACAATTATTTTCTTGGCTGATCCATTCAGTGAGCCTGCTTTTGTCTGACTGAAACTAATCAGAAGTTTATGACCAAGCTGAATGGGACTTAAATGGGTATAGAACCATCCTCTATAAGGACTAATTAATCGAGGCAAGTGTAAGAGACTAAGTACTGTTACACGACTTCTTCTAGCAAGTATGAGTACTGTACTTCAATGTATTTACTTCTGATTTTCAGAAAGGGCATTTTTTAGAACAGTTGTATAGTGCCCAAGGTTGTAATATTATTCCTGTAGCTTAGGGATCCTATGTTTTGCAAGGTGTCACATTCAAAGGTAAGACAGATTCCTATGATGTCCACATTTCTGCTAACTGTGCAAGTCCTACAGTGATTTGAATTGATTATCTGTTTCTCAGTAAGTACTGAATTAAGGGCATAATTATGATTCCCTAAGGATCTGATTATAATAATTGTTTGGGCTGCCCGGTGTACTATTTTATTGGCATAATCGAATCTTGCCACAAACTGTATTCTCATAAACTTATTAAGTACAGTCTTTCACATTCAAATATCTTTTTCTTATGACATATTAGCATAATATTTATTCACTTAACTGTGGCAGAACCTTAAAATCCAATTCATGGACCAGGCCTCGCTGCTTAACAATTTACACGGAATAYAAAGATGCCAGCTGACCCTTAGCATTTCTACATATGCTGCACTAGGGGGGAGAAAAAGGGACAATGCTGATGATAAGCATTTTTCCCAGCACACCAGCTGCCTAACTATTCTTAACTCACTCGAACAGCTTATTTTTCAGTTTCCTTGCTGTTAATTGGTTTTCAACTATTTCCATCCTCAGGTATAGGAAAAATATTATTGCATGGCTAGCCAGAAACCTACTAAAATGGTTTAATCAGAGCTCATAAATTATAGTATTTCAAGAATATGTCAGACAACTCCATTTTTATGCACCCTCTTTTCTACTTTACTGTTTTCTAGGTTCATTGTTACATTGCTGGTCACTTGCTAATGGAGGCACAGAATAAGCGCACTGTAATGGCTAATAGTAGCTGTTCATGCCTGACTTGCATGGATTGAAACATCCATCACCTATCTGTCATGATTTTGTGATGCAGATGGACGAAAGTATAATGTGATCCTGCTAAAATCAAGCTGCACTTTAAGCCTGCAGACCCACTAAAGATGACTGAGCACCCTTCCCTGATCTGCTCTGCATGCAAATATGCTCTATCTTGCTGATGTGTACTGGTTCCAGGGAACACCTCTTGCTCATTTATGTCCTGTCAGATACTGCCACTATTTACCACTCCAGCAATACTCAGTGAAGTATCTATCCTCTTATTCAGCTTTGACAAACGGAAACTTATCCTAACTCATGTTCATTCAGGACTATAACATTCAGTTTCTTCGCCTGTTGCATTTACTGAGTCCCTTTGCAGCCACATCTCCAATAGCTCTACTTCTCCTATAAAAGCAAATTGCTGGACTTTTTAATATCTTCCCTAATTTTACTGACTTCTTTCACTCAGTACTAAAATAATCAAATTCTGCCTTCAGCCAGGCCACTGGCCACGCATTTATTAAATTTTCAGATATGCTCATCATACTTTCTCGACACCTTGACGCTCATCCAGCATGAGAAGAGCTTCCTTTAAGTTTTGTAAACTTGTTAGCCTCCTTGCATCCTTTCTCATGATACCTACAAAACGCTTGACAGTGATCAGGCTGCTGCTGGTTTAAGAACATAATTTTATCGCTTTGCTGCATTCCCCCATCTGTCCGCATTATTCGCTGTTTCCTAATTCCCTTTATATTATAAAGTCTTTGAGGCTGAGATTTTTTTTTGTCTGATGTTTATAAAGCAAATAGAGCCATGAAGCTCTGGTTCAAAACCAGCAGTAATATGCTGCCAAACAAATAACCACTGTTCAGAGAAGGACAAGAGAAGAGAGGCAGGCGTAAGAAATTGGCAGGGATTTTTCCTTCTTGACTTCCTTCTCTATTTGCCCAGCAAAGGAATGGCAGCATAAAACCGCACAAATTTATAAAATTAGAGCTGTGATTTTGGTTAGGCTTGCAGAATAGGTTAAACAGTTTTAGCAGTTAAAACATCCTATTGGAAAAAACAGGTTAAAAATTGGTGACATTACATGCTTCTCTCATGTAATTCATGCCAAAGTATTATTATTTAATAATTGTTAAAAAAGTATCTACAGACTGCAGATATCCTAGGAATCAAGTCTTAAATCATACCAATAAAAAGTTACCGTACAATTGATTGCCCTTTTTTCCACTCATTCCTCATTCCTAAATTGGAAAAATTTAGCTAATGAAATCAGTTCCCAGAGTTGGCGTGCCTTATGTGAAAATGCTACACAAAAGCATCACTGCTTTCACAAATTAAATTTCTGTCTGCGTATATGCTCCCTCTGGATGCATTTTCTTCACATTTTCGATCAAGTCTTTTAATACACATTAAGTGTTCATATACATGAGAAAAATTGTGATTCAACAAAATACAATTGGAACATCACTGGGACAGCACATCTTCTTGCTTTCTGTCCACTCAATGCAAAAACATTTTCATTTATCTGCTAAATTCTAATGGGAATAGATGATACTGGGAAAAATGTCTTGGCAATGTATCCTGCCAGAAGTCGTATACGGGAGAATAAAGATGTAATTTGTCTAATCCATGCCATTATAATCATGCCACACAAGTACTGTAGGGACATCAACTTTTCAGACTATAAAATAATAGCCGATATTTTCCACGAAGCACCTTGTTGTGCTGTTGTGCTGCAAGACGCACTTCAGTGAAGGGCTGGAAGAAGCCTGACGCCGCAGGGAGCGCGCATGGCAGCGGCCGGCGGGGTCAGGTACCGTCTGCGGGGGCGGACACGCTCCCACCCGCGGCGCCAGCCCCCCCGACTGTCACTCGTTGCCGTACCGCACCGCAACGCACCAGCCGGCAGCCGCCGAAGTTTCCCTCCCGATCGCTCCCGGCGCTTTCGGCGCAGCCCGGCGCGGGGGGCGGTGGAGGCGGCGTGGCCTGCGGCGCGGCGCACGCGTGGGCGGGCTGCGTGGACCCCGCAGCAGCGCCCGGCGGAACGGGCGCGGGGCGGCAGCCGCCCGGGTGTCGCGCCCGCCGGGAGGAGCAGGGCGGTCGCCGCGCTCGCCCGCCCTTACCTCAGGTGCAGGTAGTGCACCAGCTTCGTCACCACAGTCACCATCTCCGCGGGTCACCTTCCCCGCCGCTGCCTCGGGGGCGGGAGGGACACACGACGAGAGGGCGACGCTGCCCGGGGGCTCCTCCCTCAGCGGCTCTTTCCCTGCTGCTTCACCGCCCTTAGCTCCCTCGGGGCGGCGGCGGCTTCGCCTCTCGGCCGCTCACCTGCCCGCGCCGACCGCCGCCGCGGAGACACCGCCGGAGCCCGGCCCCGCCGCGGAGGGACCCGCCCGGGCAGAGGGCGGGGCCGGCGCCCTCCGTAGGGGCCGCCGGACCTCGGCCCCCTCCGCCGCCCGCTGCGGAGGGGCGGCAGCGCTCGGCGCCCCCACCGCGCGGGGCGCGGAGTCGGGCGGCGAGGCGGCTGCTGAGTCAGTGCGGGGCCGAGGGCGGCGCGGCCGCGTTCCCGCCGCATCTTCGTGAGGGGGGGAGCGCGGGGCTCCCGCCGCCGGCGGCCCGGCCCCGCTCCGCCTGGTGCCGTCGGGGCGACCCCGCCCGCCCGTTCCCCTCCGCTCCGCTCAGCTCTGGCCTGCGGCCGGGCCACCATGACATGCCGGGCGGCGAGCCGACGGGCCCGCACAGGATAGGAGGGCTGGGGTCGGGCCCTGCGGCCTCCCTGAGGGGCCCGGCTTTGGCGGGGGTGCCCTGGGGCGGCCTTCCCGCCATGGCCGCGCCTTGGGACGAGGTGGAGACCCGGGGAGGCCGGCGGGGTCTCGGCTTTCTTCTGAGGTGGACACATCTCTCCCTCGGGAGCTGGACACGGATGCCAAGCGCCCCGGCCAGGGGTGGCGGGGAGGAGGGCGAACGCCCTGGGGTGTGTTAGCGCTTGGGGTGGGTGGGTGCATGGGCCGGTAGCCCGGGCACCCCGCGCTGCGTGGGAGAGTGCAGGCCGGGAGGTGTGAGGGTGGAAACACTCCATGGGAGTAGGAGGACAGTCCCATCCCTGCGAATGGCACGGCTGAGACCGGCACGGTGCCCGTGTGCGCTTTCAAAGGCTGCTCGGTGGGGAAGAGTTCAACGAGGAGCAAGGGGAATGACTGTGGGTCTGGGCAACCTGCCTCGCCATATGAAACCGATGTCTTCACCCCATTCGGCTCAGCAGAGGATGGGGGAAGAAGAGGTGATTTGATTATGGCGTGTAAGTGCCTACGCAGGAGGATTTGTAATAGCAGAGAGCTCTTTAATCTACCAAAGACATGAGAAGAACCAAAGGACTGAAGCAGGAGCTAGGCAAATTCAGGCTGGGAACAATGAAACACCTTTTGTGTTACTGTAAGGGTACTGAAACACTGAAACGATTTATATAAAGCATTACTGGATCGTGGATCTTTTGAAATTTTAGCTGTACAATGGATGACTTCCTCATATAAACCACATACAAATAATCTCTACATCTGTTTGATTGCGGTTATGGAGAAAATTCTGTGGTCTTTGTTACTGTGGAGATCAGCCTAGATGATCGCAGAGCAGATGATCAGAGCAGTAACTCCAGGTTTTCAAATCTATTAATATTAATTACTTAGTTTCTGGTGCACTTCCAAATTGAGAGTATCCCTTCAGCCTTATTCTTCCCTTCTCGTGCATCCACTCTGGGCACTGAACCAGGCAAGACTCTTGAAAAAATAGTATGCACTAAATGAACTATCAAAGACAATCATAATGCACACATTGACTTGTATGGGGGAAGGTTGCAAACAAAAATATATTCTGTATTTTCTGACTCAGAATTCTTGATTTATAATAATGACTAATGAAGCATTTCATTGTGTCGATAACACTCAAATTACTGAAACTTAGAAACAAAGAGAAGTCACAGTACATGAAATGTTTCTAGTTCACCAGGAAGTATTTGGGGACTGTGGGCAGCTTGGAAGTAAGCAGTGCCACAAAGATACAACTTAAATATTTGATATACATTAAAAGGTTGTACCTGCAAGTTACTGTTCAGTCACTGTACCCTTTTCAAATAAGGTGGATACTGTAAATTGTATTTCAGTTTTTCTAGGAAGAATTCATTGGAAATCCTCATTGACAGTAAGAATTTTAACTCGGTTTGTGGTTCGCTGTAGTCTCTAATCCCTTCTGTCTGCACGTTCTTGACAGTGTCAGACTTGTGAGAAAAATGTGTTTAGTTATTGGTGATGAATCAGAATACAGGGATTCTGTAAACATACAGGAGTTGATGTAGATAGTTAAAATAGATTTTTTTTTTTTAGTGGTTAATACTGCTATGTAGAATATTTTTTGCCCATTCTACATACGGCTTTATATCCCATATCCTCAAGCTTGTTGTTTTCATTAATGTCACTATTTTACTCTCTATAAATTCTTTCTATCCTTGCTGTATTTCTCAGCTTATGTCAATTAGAGCTCCAAAATATGTGCCCTTCCGTTGCTAACTTGTTCTCATACTCTGTGCTGCTCTCTACACCATTTACAGCTCTGCTCCATCAGTGGAGCAGAGGTGGAGTGTTTCAACTCTAGCAGGTTTAACACGGCTGGCTTCTGTTTTGTAGTTAGTGATCCCGCTTTTCATATTTGTTCTTAAAATTTGTTATTTCTCACTAGCATTCCTTAATAATCTTTACTTGCTAATTCTATACTTGTATTTATTCATAGAATACGTTTGTTCGCAAAAAGATTAAAAAATCTGAAGTAGCTGTGATCTAACAATTCTGTTATAATTCAAAGTGCTTGTGCCCAAAAACATATGAATCGTCTTACTAGACTAAAAATTGATCTGACATATACAATTTTTTTCTTTTTTCCCTGCAAGAATTTAAACTTTCCATGAAGCAAAAATTCTGAAAAGTCTGTTTTACAATTTCTAAAAGGACCTATTAAAATGTTTGAAATAAAACATACACTTTAGGAGTTTTGTTTCAGTATTTCTTTGCTTTATTCCATTGTTTGACTTTAATTTTTTTACATCATATTCTGCTGTAATTCAGTAGTCAACAGGATAACATACGTGTTTTGATTATATTCCATCAACAAATTTCTACAAAAAGAATATTTTTCTTTGAAACTTTTAGATTTTTGTGTAGTCAGCATTTTCTAGCAGAAAGCTACCCATCAGAAAGTTTTAAATCGTTTCAAGGATTGAAAATTTAGCCCACTATTTTCACTAAGCTAAGGATGAAAGCAAAGCTTTTCAGGATAAGGTATTTGGTCGCACATAGTGGACAAGTGAGGCATAAGCTGTTGGAAAGGGGAAATTAATTCCTAATCCTATTTGTTAATAGATGGCTTATTCCCAGCTGTTATCATCGTATGTTCTTCTTTACAGTATCTAATTGGTTTAATACAATTCTGTTTTTTCACATTCTTACATTTTCGGCTTGCAGTCCTCATTGGGATGTATACAAATTGGCAAACCTCAGCATGTCAGAAAAGTCAGGGTAGTGAGGTTGAAATAGAAGACAACCAGTAATAGTAATAGGTGTGAATATGGGTAAAGAATTTGAGAAAGAGCTACTGCCTTTTGAAGTCAGAGCTTTGCCTGCAGAGGAAATCCTGGGGAAGGGATTCGAATAAGCTCCGTGGAGTGAAGAGGTACAGTCCGTATAAATATAGTTTCCATCAAAATGCACTTTGAGTATTGTCAGAAGAGTTCACTGACTCTAAAATGGATCAGGTGATTATGATGAAGTGTCAGAAGAACATAGGAGCTCTCAGATGTCTTGAGCATATCATGTTCTAATACATAAAAGCATCCAGTTCCACCTAGAGAATTAAGCGTTCATAATTTAAGACAATCTGTAGGCAGAACTCCAGAGAAGAGGCAAAAGAAGATTCTGGTGACAAAACTGAGTTGCATTTGGTAGCCTGAAACAATCTGCGTTTGTGAGGCTGGTGCTCTATAGCAGCTGTTGCCATTATGAGCCTTAGGATTTGTGTGAGACTTAGTTTTGATAATTTTGAAATGTACAGATTTTTTTTTGATGGAGAAAGCAGGTTTGAGAACAGAAACGCACCATGAACTACTAACATCAGCAAGGTTCTCACTGCAGCTTCAGAAAGAGCACTTACGATTGCAATAAAATCATAAATGCTCGGCATTTGTACTGCTGGTATAATTTAGTAATCTAGTAGATATATAATCTAATAAAAACAGCAAAAGTTAAATGTCAKTTTTTTAATCTCTTCATCAGTTGGTCTGTATCATGGACAATACTTACGCATACTTAATCATAAACAATACTTACATGTGCTTTATAATTTGCTTTCCTTAACTAAGCAAGAATATATTTCAAAGTTAAAAATGAAATTATATGAGATATGTGCCTTCCTAAAATTCCCACCAACTGTCCATGTGTATTAGTTAAGAATATATGGAACAATTTTTCCTATACTTTTTCTGTACAAACTATGGTGGTTTGAAATTTGTTCATCTGCCGTTAGTTGGTTGTCAGGTGTCATTTTTGTCTTATTTGCCTCCAAAGCCAACCTGAATCAGTATGAAAAGGATACTCGAGCACTTAGCCATACCATTAATTTTCATGGAAAAAGGCACTTTGTGGGGAAAAAAAAAGGGTGCAGCTTCAAGGTAACAGCAAGACATCAATTTTCTGCCTTTGAAATTAACATAATGTTTTACATAATGATCCTCTCCGTTGATCATTAAAATAACATAGTTACCTCGGCAACTGGAACAGTCTGCAAATGTTATCTAGTGATACATAACACATTCTAAAAATACATACAACAAATAAGGTATGAAACATTATCATTTGGGAAAAAATATTTTTTTCAATAAAAATACCTTCTGGTCTAAGCAGATTTTTGTGAGAACATTTCAGTTTAATGCAATGTGGTTTTTAATCAAAACTGATTTTATTTGCTCAAAACCTGAAGACCTGATGTTGTTTCGTTTCCTGACAATGGAAAACAGTAGTTGCTTTTCAATTACAACTTGCATTTTTCTTTAAATGTTTCAATGGCAAATGTTCAGGAAATAAAATTTATTTCTAAAGCAAGGGTTGCGTGCTTAAAAAGCTGCTGTAAAATATGGCACACCAAATAATTCACTGATGAATTTGATCTAGAGAGTTCACTGCTTTAGATCGGAATGTATCCACTGTCATTGCAGCCCTCTCGTTCTCTTCTTGTTGGTACCCTTGTGAGTCTAACCTGGACAACTGAGATCTAACGGGACTGAAATGAACAGGCATTGACACTCTTCACCTTTTTTCTTTTTCAAGCAAAACTCAATTAACTGTGTTCACAGATGGTTTTGGCTGTCTTAAAATGAATTTTTGTGTGTCAATGATTGACTGAAAAATTTTGCCAGGACCTAGTTACCAGCACATCTCCCATTAGAATGGAAAATTGCTCCCAGCTAAGTAAGTGGGTTCATATCCTGTAAGTTCTCTTTCATTCTTCCTGGGTATTGAAGAAGCTACATTCTTGAAACACCCTCTTCCCTCCGCCTTTGCCACTCACTGCCTGCCCTTCTCTCTCCTGGGAGTGTACTAAGGAATACTCCCCACTTCCATAGGATTCGCTATAATTTTCCAGTGAAGTAGTGTTAAAACAATTCCTTAGAATTCAAATTAATTTTAAATACTAAATTCAAATTAATGTAAATATGATTTGCTGTTGAATTTGCTCATGTAATTTGGCTAATATCTACAATTTTTTTCAGTTAATACCATATGAGATATCAAACACATTGATCTCTTTTGTCATTTTTAAAGCAACATCTTTGTGTGGACCCCCATCAAGGTTTATGAAGTGAATCAAAGCACTTGTTCAGTGTATTTTGAAAGCTACTGATGTAGATGTAACTTCAGTGCAAAGGTGTCTGAAGACTGCTAGGAAATTGGTAATTCTTAATGTATTTGAGCATGTTGCCATCACCCATGTTTTATTCAAACACTTCTCCTTTTGCTGCTGAAAATCTGGTGACAAGATCGCTCTGAGAGAGGGTCTGGATACATATAAGTGGTCCTTTGATAGAGTATGGCTCCAATAGAGATAATGGGATCTTTGCTGTTGGAAGCAGGAGTGGACCCTTTGTTTACAAATCACTTTGCAAATCCACAGCAAATAATCTCATATTAGGATTTATTTTCATTGGAAAATGTGGAACAGTAATGGCCAGGCTGTGACTATCTTTGATTCAGGACAATGACAGCAAGAGACTGAAAGTACCTTCCATGTTTCTTACAGGCTCCTGTTTCAACCATCATACTTACATTTGATTGCGACTGTTTTCTAGGGGTAGGCAACCTTAAAAGATTGGGGCCAAGGCCTTTCCTCACATTTTGGTTATCCATAGTTGATGTCCTAGTGTCGCTTCCCAAATCCCCAGTCCAAGCCAATGCCATGCTACAACTACATGTCAGGATGACATCCAAGCACGCATCTTTCCCTTCTTTCACACTTGTTGGCAGAGGAAACCTGAGTGTATGAACTGGGAGATCACTGCAAGGTATTCATTTGGTCCCCTGAACTGGAGAATGGATGAAGTAGGATGTAAGTCCATCACAGAGCATGCCTGCCCTACAACATAGGCATAATTATCCTGGTGCATCTGAGGAGGGACTCTAAAGGGATCCATTACATTCTGCCTGAGCAGAGGAGAGGCTGGGACACGGGTCTGCGTCTTAAAATCATAGCCTCACACCAAAATGTTTAAAGCCAATAATAAAGGTATTAATTACATCATCAAATTTTATAACCATTCCTAAGACCTTTATCCTCTCTGACATCTAATGAGAGAGTGCATGCTGTCTGGGGCCGTGATTAGCTCACAAAAAGGAGAGATTAGAGTATTAGCCATTACTGAGCAGATGGATCATTACACAGGATCTTAAGCCAAGAAATAAATATTCTAAGTCAGTCACATTTGGAAGATACAAAATATTTAAATAAAGCTTTAAATACCTGGGGAGATTAACAAGGATCTAACTTTATGGTGTGACAACAAACATACCAGATGATGGAATGAAGAATGTGTAAGGCTTTCACATCTTTTCTCGGTTTAACGAAGCTCACTCGGTCACAATGGGTATTTCTAGTCAAGAGACTATGGGCCACAGGAATCCTGTGCATGAATATCCAGCGTAGGAGACTGCAGTCAGGTGACTCATCTACCCATTGCTGGTGATCCAGTATTATTGATACTGTGTTTTCTGTATTTATTGGTGCAGCAGTGGTTGATATTTTTAGGAATACAGAAATAATGAGTACTGTAGGGTTTTGTTTTGCTTGCTTTTTTAAGTTTGGCTACAAAAGAGCTGGAAATGTTGATCAAGCAATTTACAAAGATGGAAAAATGACAGGCTTAGTTTGAATAACTAGCTCTTTACTTCACTAGGAAATTATAAGTATTTATATCTATATTTTTATGAAAACGCCAACTAAAAATCATTATGTTGTCTGTGTATCAAACTACTCCATAGTTTGATATTTGGCTGGTTTTACAAGTTTGAGTTAGTTTGTTGGTCCCAGAACAACTTTTTGAATTGGTTTACACTTTGACATTACATTGAAGGCAGTGCTATTAGCCTAGGAATGTATGCTTAGAGTCTCCAAAGAAATGCATTTCACTCATGTTCTTTGTTACAAGTAAGACACTTCACCATTTGGAACAAGAATGAATGCAGAGCCATTTAGAGAGAGGGCTGAATTGAGGAGAACTATAATCTCTCTCAGTAGGTGGTTGGATATGATGAAAAGGAGTTTCTTGCCTCTGAGAAAAAAATCTTAAAAGGACTCTAAGTATGGTAATATTAAGGTATGTAATTCCTGTACCATTCCATTGATTTCTGTATCTAATGTTTGCAACTTCTAACCTTCTTCCCTGCAAACTCTGCCTGGAAGTCAATAAAGTCTCCATCTGCTTGTAATGTTTTCTAGACTGTCTACACCCCCACTGATACCTGTGCAAACTCATGACTGCTAAACTGTATCACAAGGGGTTTAATAACTTAACGCCAAGCCCACACCAACTAAATTAGACAATATTCCTGTGCCTGGCTGAGTCAGAGAGTAAAGAATTCTGAAAATCCTGGGGCAGGAGCCGCAGGCATAACATCACAGATTACAGTCAGAACTATGGATGTGGGGACCACCTTTCCTAGAGTCATGTATACATGAACAGAAAAACAGATTGTGGCATACAAATGGCATGCAAGTCTCATGTTGTGAGACTCCAGTGCTACAAGTTCAGTCTGCAGATTTTTTCTTCTTTCACTGATCTTGTCTGTTTCTTTTTCTCATTTCTTGCTTTCATTGTGCCTTTTTCCAAACATACGTCCCAGTTGCTGTTTTCCCTCTTTTCCTTCTGCTTTCTGTAGCGGTCTTTTCTTGTAGTCTTTGGCAGGTCTGTTGTGAAACATACACAATGCCCTTCTTTTCCTCCAGCAGCTCTTCTTTCCCACCTGTCTTGACTGTTACCCATTAGTCACATGCAGATTGCTCAGGTGGATCACTTTTTTTTTTTTCCAGAAATAGCCAGGTTTCTCATATTCAAAAGTACTGTTCTGGTGTATCGAATAGAAATCACATAGCGTTAGGTATAACCTCTGAAGGCTTCTAACCAGGTAATGCCCACACAGATATAGCTCATATTGCTTACGTGATGAAAATTTATTTGTATAGTATGAACTTTGTCTACACTTTAAACATTATGTGTAATATTTATCATGGGTGCTCAACATAAAAGTAACAGAAAAGACTAAATAAATAATGCTGAAATTGTCTCATCATTCCATATCTGAAAGTAATGCAAAAAGCTAATGACGCTTTAATAGCTGGGCTAAGGCTTTTAATCCTCGATAGAGTTCTTGCTGTGATTGTTTTTCTAGCACTGGCCTACTTGTATGTGCTTTGGAGAAATCGTGGGGCTAAAGCACTCTTCGTATTAGTCTGAAGGTATCTCTTGCTGGTGATTTAAGATTTTAACTAGAAAACAAAAGTTGAAAATGTCAAGACTGGGCAACAGAGCTACTACAAGCTGCTGCTGGGCTGACATGCGTAGGGGAAAATCCTGTCAGGTTAAAAATAGAAACTTGTTCCACTCGTGGATTAACTTTATATCTAATCCACTCATGTTCTGCCACATGGCACACTATCTACACACACAAACTTTGTGAGGACGAGGACAGAGGTATGAATTTACATTAGACGGTACGTCCCTCCCATCCATTTTTATAGTTCTGAACTGAAACAAATCTAGAAGAAATGTGCAAACGTCTTTCAAACACGTAATACCAGTCAGTTATCTGCACACTAATGTTTATGGAGATACAAATCCTTCAAACTAAAAATGGTCCATGGTTCACACCAGTGATCATTGCGGGTTAGTTAATTCACTCTCCAGAATTATCTCTGCTGACTTCAGTATGCAGCGTATTATGCTGAACAACTTGTAAAGTCTATGTCTATTCAATGCTATGGATTTACGTACCCGGTTTGTCTCTAAAATTACTTAAATATCTGTCATTCATGAGAGAAGCTCATTCTTTTCGGAGTCTTCTGAAATGTGCTTCTCACTGTATATGTACTTTCAGTATTGAAACCTAATTGAAAATTGTAAAACTTGCAATAAATTTTAAGACGTTTGTTTAGATCAACAGGGGACAGATTCTTCAGAGGCATTATCTGTTGAGTAAGATTAAAGCAAATGCACCATTTAGCACTCCTGTGCAAACAGCAATCCAGTCTTACTCTTCTAAGCAAACTGCAGTTGAAATCCAATCACTAGTATAGTATTTAAGATGAAGTTGCCTTCTAGCAATTTTGCTGTTACAACTTTATTATGGTTAAAGAGATAGAGTTACTTGAAGCCGCTACTGTGGTTTGTTTGTTGTTTTTTAATTACCACTACCCATAGACTCGCACTTTGGCATTGGCCACATGCAGCTGGGGGAGAGAGAAAGGGATATGTAAAAAAGTGGCTGTCGGTAGCATTTGCCTTTCCTCCCAGCACAGCCAGACCATAAATGGATCATTAGCGAAAGAGGGAATAGCCTGAAGCTATTGTAGAAAACATTTGTCCGTAGCATCCCTGGAAGCAAGGAGGTCAACCAAACATTGGGGATTGTACGGCTGCCTGCTGTTGCCTCGGGCAGCGTCTAGGTGAGAGCTTTAAGATGGGAAGAGATGCAGAGCTATGTGCTGTTCATGGATTCTTCTTTGCCAGGGGTTTGCCAGTAAAGACTGCTTTAAACCTACGGCGATTTATGCCAGATAGGGTGACTTAAAGTTTGCAGCGCTTGTGAGAGGTCAGGCTCCAGCCTAAATTAGAGTCAGCACTTCATAAAATACAATAGCTAACAAGCACCCTGAAAACATTAAATTCAAATCTGTTTTTTCCTTTTCCTTGTAGGATTTTGCAAGAGTGTTGCATCACTGCTCTTATCTTCCTTATGGTTTATTTGTTTTTAAAAAAGAGACAGTGTATCTAATTATTTGCCTAATGGAAAATGTACATACAAAAGCTAAAAGTGATTACATACAACAGCTAAAAGTGATGACATCGACATTGCAAACAAATGTAAGATACAAGAGGTCTTGTAAGCTAAATATTAGCCTTGCAATTAGACAGTTGCTAACTTCATTTTAATTATGTTGTTAATTAAACCATAGAATTCATATAAATATAAAGGCGAGTTCTAATTTTTCTTTTCAAAAATCATCTAGAATCGGGTAAATGAAGTTGTCTTTGAACAAGCAGTATGCCAAAATCTGTCCTCCACAGATCATTGAAATTACTCCAGATCCTGAAAGAAAATATAGGACTGTTTTATATTAATTTTTATAGTGGAATATAAATGTTATGATAAAACTTTAAACAGACATTCTTTTTACCTTCATTTTTTTAAAAATGGCCTGTCTACTTAAACATTTTGCCCAAGGCTTTAACCACCTACAAAGATATCAACCTCAGCAGCTGCTGATGCAAAACCGGTTGCAGGACAGGGAATTTATTTGCCTGTCTCCATCATTTAGGAATTTACCGCAGCTGTTGATCCTTGTTATCCATCATATAAGAAAGAAGAACAGAAGCCAGTCCTTTTCCCTTAACTATTTTTCAAGATAACATATTCTAGTACAAAGCTATGCTTCTAATTTTACAGAAAATTAAACATTCAGAAATGTAGGTTTGCCATTTACTCTAAGGAAATGTGTTGACTGGGATTTATCTCATCTATCATAAATACCTGTGCATAGTGTTTATAAAAATTGCCTCTGAAGGTGCCTGTTTCTTTCCATTGATTATAAAGGGTACCAAGGAAGACTAGTTTGGACAACTGTCTTTTTGACACCTGAATTCAGTGAGATGGTTTGATTAGTCAGGACTTAATCATGGTTTATTTCAAGAACGTGAGCATATCTGCTGTTTGTTAGCAAGATTAACATAAGCTGAGTACATTCTGGTCTTAAAACAGAAGATTTTTTAAGGCAAGGCAAATGTTAGCCCGCATTACTTGCCTGTGTCATTAAAAAAAGTATAAATGAAAAGCCTATATTTCTTCTTTAAATGTTGACAGTTCCCAAATTAGTGAGACAACAGACATTTAGTAGAAACAATTCATACTGTAAATACTAATTTTCTACACAGAGTCTAACACTTTAAACTTAAAAGAATGTAATTATACCTAATGCCAGCCACCAGTGTAACATCAGGGGGAATTCAGACATAACTGGAGAAGACATAACAAGGACATAACAAGGAGAAGAAAAGGAGAAATGTAAATTTTTAAACAATAAGGATGGGGACATGCAAACATCACATTATGTTATCAAAGGTCTGCTTAGTTATGTTTCATAAATTATATACTTCACATTTTTTGAAATTGCAAATGTATATTCAGGTCCTGATCATTCAGATACTTGGCCATACCATTAAGCTTAGCCTGGTGAGCGATCCCACTGGACAGCAAGTCTTAAACCTAATAAGCGTGTGCTAAATGGAGCTCTTTCTTAGACTCTCTGTGGAAGAAATGCCTTTTTTATTACTTACCTGTACACTGTTTAGCACAACAGAGACACCGATCCCCTGGTAGAGTGCCTACATATTGCTGCAATCCAAATAAATTAAGCTGCCTGACATTTTCAGTTTAATGGGTGATGCAGTGCATGAAAGACAGGCTGGGTCTGCGCACTGCAGGTTAGCACTATTGCACAGCATGGTCTCTCCTCTGTCAGGCACTTGCCCTTGCCTGATGCAAGCTGACCCACATCCCCACTGTATGATCAACTGCAGGGCCATTATATGACCCAATATTGCACCCCGCCCCAAAAAAGCTGAAGGGCTGCAGAGGTAGTAAAGTGAACTGGGAGGCATGCTGCATATGCTGGCAGCCCAGGGTCAGCCAGCAGAGCTTTGGTTGGCCATCTGAAAGAAACAATAACAAATCTGGGGTTGTTTGGACATCAAAATGCATCATCTAATGTAATGATAGAAGATACCTTCCTGTATAAATCATATACAAAGCAGTTTTTGTTGTAGTTTTTGTAAATTCCTTGATTTAAATACAAAAGTTATTCATAAGGAATAACAGTAGTTTAAATTCCAAGAAATCAAATTCAGTAGATGAGAAATTGTGCTTAATTTTTTAAGATGAAGTCTCTGTTGTTCTCTGGCTTAACTTGTCATGGGAACTGGGGAATCCTGTCTATATAAAGTGCTAAAAGACAAATGTACAAAGCATTGGAAAATGGAAGATGAATTATTATGTAGTAGGGAGGGAGTCCTAACTTGTCAGTGATATTTTTTCTATTTCTAAATTCTAGAATAAAAATACTAAGCTCATTGTTACAGGAGAAAAGAATCCCCAAATGGGCTCTGGCAAAGATGGGGTTAAAATGTATTTCCTAATCAGCCGTAGCAGCATTCTGCTAAACAGCATGAGAAGAGGGGGCAGGTTACCAGGTACTGGCAAAAAGTGATGATGAGTCTCATTTACAGCAGCCAATTCTTTTCCTTTTCTTTCCTTTGAGGGGAAGAGTTTCAGGAAAAAAAGATGCTTCAATGGTAAAATTCTTTATTTTCCTCAATGAGATTTAGTTCAAATGATCTAACGTAAAAACTTTGAATTGGCTTTGCTGACGCAAGCCTCAATTTTACTCTGAACTAGAGCTGAAGTGTTAATGAGTAGATCTTAAAGTGTCAGGACGTGGACAACTATTAATTTCTTGTTTTAGAGAAAAACACACCTCCCACATGCTGAAATTGTATCTAGGCTGGATCTGTTTGATATGAACTGTTAGATTACGAACAAAAACTCTGAATTTTTTATAAGAAAAGAGTGTTTTAAAATTCTGCAACAAAACCAGAATTGAGTTTTAAATGGCAGGATTTAAATACATGCATGAGTCAAATGGATGGAAAACAGAGATATATATTTATTTAGCTTTAAGGAAAAATGATTAAGTTAGTCCAGTAATACAGTAGATGAATCATAGTTGATTGGTCCTTCAATTTGGGATACTATGCATATATTTAGCAGTAAACCAACTTACCGACTGAAGTTATGATAATATGAATAATAGTAACTGTTACAGCATAATCCCAAACCCATTCTTCCACAACCAGGGCAAACAGCAGACCACAAATGAAGAAAGTTATTTCCAATGATATCACAAGAACTGTAAATGAAAATAAGATATTTCAAGCACAGTTTTAAAAGGCTTTTTCCCGTATTCAAAATGATGGCAATAGGAAGTTAAAATGTCTGAGATGATAGTTATGCAAATTATTTTTTACAGGATCGAGTGTTACACTAATGTTTTCATTATAAAGTTCATTTCTAATTTTGCAAAACATAAGGATTGACTGGATTATGACCAGTGACAGGATTATGACCAGTTTATATAGCCTAGAGGAGAAATGGTGTGGAAATTTTGCTTAGGGACCATCCACACTCTTTGCATGTGGTGCCAAATAGATTTGGTTGATACTGACATAGATCAAATTTTTCTCATCCAGAACAGAATTGTGTGGTAAAGGGGTTATGTTTGGTAAGAAACTTCATAGCTTTCTCCCTGTCAACTTCATTGCATCATATAGATATATGATACATACCAGAATATATATATATCAGAACAATTTAAAGACAAGACATGCAAGGGAAGATAGAGCAGAGAGCCTACAAGGTGAGCAAAGGCCGTCCATCCGTATGGGTCTCATGGTACACACAACCAGGAGCCTGGCTTTTCTCAGTGCTGATAGCAAGGCTGACACAGCTACCGTGCACTCACCATGCCTGGCATTCAGCAGCTAGCTCTGTCTTGTGTTAAACCATGAATGGGGATTACCAGCAAAGTGATAATAACTAAACTATGCTGCCAAAAGAKACTATTAAAGTTATCTGATCAAGAAAATGCCTTCTCTTGGTGATGAAATGGTGCATTTCTGTCCCCTGGCGCTTTCTCTGGAGCATGCCGAGCCATGCTGTGCCACCAGCCTGTGCTGACCACCTCCCCTGACACAGAGCACAGCTCTGCAAAAGCAATGGCAGGGGCAAGCCGTGCCTCCCCCGTGGGCAGGAAAACAGTCTGGAAGGCACGGAGCAGCTACGCTGGGAAGGGTGAGGAACCTTATCTGGTATTTCATAGAATCATAGAATCATAGAATAGTTTGGATTGGAAAGGAGCTTTTAAAGGTCATCTAGTCCAACCCCCCTGCCATGGGYAGGGACATCTTCAACTAGATCAGGTTGCTCACAGCCCTGTCCAACCTCACCTTGAATGTTTCCAGGGATGGGGCATCTACCACCTCTCTGGGCAACCTGTCCCAGTGTTTCACCACCCTCAGCGTAAAAAATTTCTTCCTTATATCTAGTCTAAATCTACCCTCTTTTACTTTAAAGCCATTCCCCCTTGTCCTGTCGCAACAGGCCCTGCTAAAAAGCTTGTCCCCATCTTTCTTATAAGCCCCCTTTAAGTACTGACAGGCTGCAACAAGGTCTCCCCAAAGCCTTCTCTTCTCCAGGCTGAACAACCCCAACTCTCTCAGCCTTTCTTCATAGGAGAGGTGCTCCATCCCCCTGATCATTTTCGTGGCCCTCCTCTGGACCCGCTCCAACAGGTCCGTGTCTTTCTTGTGCTGAGGGCTCCAGAGCTGGACACAGTACTCCAGGTGGGGTCTCACCAGAGCAGAGTAGAGGGGCAGAATCACCTCCTGCGACCTGCTGGCCACGCTTCTTTTGATGCAGCCCAGGATACGGTTGGCCTTCAGGGCTGCAAGCGCACATTGCCGGCTCATGTCCAGCTTTTCATCCACCAGTACCCCCTGTCCTTCTCAGCAGGGCTGCTCTCAATCCCTTCATCCCCCAGCCTGTATTGATACCGGGGGTTGCCCCGATCCAGGACCTTGCACTTGGCCTTGTTGAACCTCATGAGGTTCACACGGGCCCACTTCTCGAGCTTGTCCAGCTCCCTCTGGATGGCATCCCGTCCCTCAGGCGTGTCAACAGCACCACTCTGCTTGGTGTCATCTGCAAACTTGCTGAGGGTGCACTCAATCCCATGATGAGCTGTATTCTTCTACACAGCAACGGAGTGGTGCTCAGCTTTCAGCTTGTTTACTTGCTACGACATGTAATCAAAAATAATCACCTTTAGGGTGAAGTTTGACTTTATGCTCGGTGGCTACCTGGGATAGCAGGAGGCTGAATGGAAAACACGTGATGTCTCTTCTAGCTGTAGTCCTGAATTCCCATACAACAGGGCATAATTGTGCAATTGTAATTCATATAATTTTCCATCTAAATGCATTTTGCTCTTCTTTTTAAGTACACAGGCACACAAAAGTCACATTTTTAATGGAATGATTTATTTTTTTACTATTGCAGTAATGTAATACCTAAGATAACTGTAGCTGAGAGTAGAGAGACCATTGTTATTTTTTCACTGTATTTAATTTATACATTTGGCAGCATTTTGTGCCTTTCAATTTTATTCTTTTCTTTATAGGGTCAACTAGTTCCTACTGTAATATGGATCTTTCACCCAGCATTTTAAAAAAATCTAAAAAATAAGAAGATGATAACTGGAAAAGAGCATGTAGTTAGGAAAATAGGAAATAACGCTTCAAAGAATTTAATGTTTGACAATGCATTTTAGGTTTTTTAGCTTATTAGAGTTCATGATGATAGTATCCCTTTAAATTTTGCCAATAATTTTATAATTTAGAAAGGAGACTTAGTGTAGACAGATGCTCTGTAAACTTTTTTACAAAACTGGGCCAGTAATGATATCTCAGTTCTGAGCTGACTTCCATTTTTATTTTGAGGTTATCTTTTAAAGACATGATTCTGTTTTTAACAGGCATGAGTGAGACCCTTGAGTAAACTAATTCTCATTTGCAACATCATTCAGAAAGCTTCGTTCTGTCTCTGTGCCCATAGACCTTAAACAGATCCTGTTACATTTTGCTATTCCACCCATGTTATTTCATCCCGTGGACAGAAAGGAGGATGGAATACTAACCGGTTGCATGATATAGTTGCTGTCTTTGGCATATAAACATGCTGCATCAAGCTAGCTGATAAAATTTGGGGGAAAATAAAATCATGTTGAGATACAGTAATTACATTAGGGCCCTGAAAAGTAATTCTAATGGAATACGATTTAATTTTCTTTTCCATTGCTACAACTGAAATGCTCTTTTTTCGTCTGAAATCAGTATTGACTGTACAAATATCCATGCATTTTTATTACTCTTTTTTAACCTGATGAACTAAATAATTTACTTTTGAGCTTTACTTACTTTACTGACAGATGATGTGGTTTGCCTTTGTAAAATGGATTACAAATCAGGTAAAATTCATGTATGCATGTAATTTTTTAGGAATGACAGTTTAGGAAAGAGAATATATTTTGAAAGCTTCAGGCAAAATGCAGAAATTTGTTTTAGGATATATAAAGATATGTTTAGGGATTGAGCTACAATCAAACTCTGAAATTTTAATTCCCACTGTATTCAGGCATTACCAAAGCAAGATTTCCATTAGTTGACTGTGACCTGTTATTCAGATCTGGATCCAATATTTCCATAAGAAATTCACTGCAGTATGAAAATTAAATTTAACAACTTTGTGGAGGAACTTTACAGAGAATAGGTAATTGTTCTACAATAAAAATGAAGCATCCTGCCAAAGCAGCACGTTTTCTTCAGATGATGCAAGATCAGAAGAACAACTCAAGGAAAAGCCTAACAATCACTTGAATGATGACTAGCAATACAGAAATGAGAAGTGCAGGGAAGATGAATAAGCATTTAAATGCAGTGTAGTTAAAATACAGAAATCATTAGTATTACTAAAACAGTTTTTAAATACTGTCCATAAGGAACACAAGTTTACATCCAGATACAATCTATTTTCTTGGCTGGGAAAAAAAAGAGAAAACAAACTTCAGTTACCTAAATAATATGGGTTAATCCATGAGGGATTTGTCTTAAAATCAAAAGGTGCCAAAGCATCCAACATTTTAATCCTGTGGAAATAGAATGAACAAATATAACCAGAGATTTTCAGTAAAGCCTTAGTGATTATATGACATGTTATGGGTGCTTTTAAACACAATTTCAAATGGAATACTCTGGGTTTTTACAAGCTCTCTACGTTCCATTGCATGTTGTGGTCTTGCCCTTGCACACGGTGTCCATGATCTCCACTTGTATTTAAGACGTGTCTGGCACTATACATGCTAATCAATGACTTCCTAAGGGAATATAATTCATCTTTTTTATAAACTGTAAAATCTTTCTTTTCCTTTTTTCATGTTGTCTTTTCTCTTACGTTCATTTATTTACACAGTGCAAGTGCAAGGAAGATTAGAACCAGCATTGTATATTAGTTTTGAGTCTCCATTTGCCAATTTGTGCACTTGAACAAAGGTTCCGGTACAACAGCTCAACTGAATTTGAAAAATGTGTTCACAGAATAGCTGGGACTGGATGCGTCCTCTACAGAGTCATAGCTCTACCCATTATATCCAGTTGTCGTATGCCATCATATTAGACTAAAGACAAGGAAATCTTACTTGAATACTGCGAAGCACACAGATAGGACCACATAGTACACAGTGTAGAAAACTACCATGCATATCAACAGGTTCACCAGAACAACCTGCAAAAGGGAAAAAGACAGTAAAACCTAATGCCATGTTTATATTAGGTGCATAATTGTCAGAAAATAATTCCAGATTTCTATCAATCATAATGTGGAAAACCCCTCACATTTAGAAAATAAAATATTTAGACAGAATTTTTGCTGTTGCCAATTACAAACAAGTTGTTAAAAGCTCTTTGGTACAGTTCGGCTCCTAATGTGTGGTTATAATGTATGGTTCTTTGTTTTTATTGTATTTTATTGTATACCAACATCTTTTTGAATTTATAAGTGTTCAGAGACCAAGAAGCACATTTCTTGATGCTTATTACACAGGAGGCCTTGAGAGTTTAAGATCATCCAGATGCTTAACTAAGCCTAGTTTTTAACTTAAAAGAAATGCCATCCTTGTAAGTATGTTGAAACTGTATACAAATAAAAATGTAGAAAATTGTAAAGCAGTAACTGTTAAGTTTCCCAGCCTCTAGAAAATGTCACCCTAGTGCTTACTTCCAAAGGTAAGGATGTAGACAACTTAAATGAGTAACGAGCGATATCTGTTACATATTTTTCAAAGTTCAATTTTTGTGAATTAATTCTAAATAAATTCCAACTCCAAATTGAAAATACAAACAAAAAATACAAGTTTCAGAAAGCAACCACTATCTTATGATCAAATACTGTGTCTTTAAAAAAGAGAAACACTGTCTAGAGAATGATACAAAGAATTTATATTTCCTAAGATACCTTGTTCTCATTATTTCTTTCATTCCTGAACCGAAGTTTCAGAAGCAATACAGCCAGAGAAAAATCTGTGAGCCTTCACTTAAAGTTCATAAAATGCCTTGAGATCCTTTGAGGTGAAGCATAATTCACATATCTCTGATCATCTAAGTTGGCTTCCTGAATTATGCAGACCCTAGGACTTGTATTAATTCCTACATGAGTAATGTAAAATTATGTTTTGAAAAAATATGTTTTGGTAATAATAATAGAGTCTTGCTAATGCAGGACACTTTAATTTCTGTCTTTCTATGATGATATAATGACATTCCAGATGCTTATTTGGGTTTTTATTTTTTTAAAGGCAAACATGGGACATCAGGACTAGGGATGTCTATGCATCAAACTTGAGCAACTGCTTTGGCAATATTGTGTGCTTGCTTGAGAACATGAACCTGAAGATGTTTGTTACAGTCTGGTAGAGTGATCGGTAAAATCAGTTTTTCTTTTCTATAGACTCCAGATTGTCTTGTATTTTCTCACTCTATCTAGTGCTTTATCACCTCATATTTCTCCTTTCCTCTTTCTTAGCTTCTTTGTATCTTTCCTCTTTCATTGGCCATTTTTTTAACTCCTGACTCTTTCTTTATTGTTTCATTTTCTTCTCTGCCTATGCCCTCCATCCTACATCTTCTGCTCTCTACTTTCCTCCGAAAAAATACAGATAGAAAGCAGTCATGAGAAAGACAGTGACTGCAGAGAGAATTGCTACCAGTTTCATTTTGTCCATCTTCAGTATTGAGCTACATGATGCTTTACAATGGAAGGATGTGTGGCTACATTTCGGTTTTTGATATTAAAGCATCCCAGTTTCAGTTTCTGTTTTAGGAGTAGACTATTGTATAAATTCTTAGCCCAGGTACAACACATGTAATGAGTTAAGAATTTTCTTGCCCTTCCTCCAGTTTGGCTATCAAGTATCTGAAACTAGCAATGTGTGTTTACCTGACTCCTCTGGTAAGACCTCCATAGATCTCCAAACTGTGATCCATTATGCAATAATGATCTAAGGGTAACATCATTACTATAGTGATTCCATTATTAAGTAAATACACTTGGACATGCAAATGTGGGCCCTAAGACTGCACATTTTTGTGTGCCCCGCAAGATCCCATGCTGAATTTCCCCTGACATCAATGGAATTGAGCTGACAGCAAGTGAGTTTGAAAGTGTTGATGTTTTACAGGACTTCTTGCTGATCAAAAATAAATTTAAAATGGAAAAATGAAGACCATGATGACGAAATATTCCAAATACAGGTATTCATTCAGAAGTAAATCCATGAAAAGTGGCCCTGCATAAATGAAGTAGTAAAATATAGAGGACTGGATGCATTTTTTCAGTGTATCAGAATGGCAAGCAGTCAGTATGGACTGCCTATAGTGAAGCATTATATCAGTGCAAAAGAAGCCAGAGCTGCTCTCTTTGAATGGTGACAACACATTTACAATAGGATGAATTTTAGAAAAAATAGGTAACAACTAATAGAAGAATAGGACTCATTTCTGAAGAAAGGTAAAAGAAATCACGTGTGTGTAGGTTGATTACAGGGTCTGAGGTAGAGGAAATAATAATTGCATATTCATAACTAGAAAGGGAGAGGAATTATTTTGAGAACAACTGAGACTAAAGGAATGAAACCAAAAACAAATGTATAAGATACTGCAAAGTTTCAAAAATCATTTCAATTTTCCAAAGTTTGAAAGAGACTTGCTTTTTTTATTTATTTGCTTTTATTCAAGAATCTTTATCAAAACTGGTTATTGAGTGCCCTTATCATTTTTGTGGATTTTGAGGATAAAGTTGGATAATGTTCTTGACAAGTGATTCAAAATTAATAAAGAAAAGAAGAAAGGTATAGAGTATTTTTTTAAGTCCCCATTTTTAAATAAAACTCAGTTGGCAGGTGAGATTGCAGTGAAAGATGTAAAACATAAGGCAGCTCTAAAGTGTCATTTCCATTTTGATTTAGTTTGTTATATGCTGGTAAAAGGAGCCTTTATTCAAGGAGGCAATGACTCTGAGAAGGGCTGTAGATGAGCATTAGCTCATACTAGCTCGTTTTTATGAGCTTCCCTTGCAATACTGGGACACAAAACAAGCCCTTAAGGCTTTGGCTTTTAAGGTGGGAGAATATGAATAGAAATAAGGAAGAAGTATTACCTCTAAACACAGCACTGGGAAGACAAAGCAGCATCCAATTTAATGTCAGCAATTTTTAAAGTATGTTAAGAAATTAAGAAGGTGCAGAGAAGAGCCACAAAAGGGAGCTGATGGCTAATTTTTTTTTTTTTTTTTTCATTAGGACTACAGCCCTAAAGAGGTCAATCTGTTTAGCTCTGAGGGCTGATTTGATTATGATGGATAAGTACCTCCACAGGCAGAAAATACCAGGTACTTAAGGGCTCTTTAATCTATCAGAAAAGCCACAAGAAGTAAACAGCTGCAAGTTATAGCTAGAAGGACATTTTTAACTGTAAAGGCAATTAGCCAATGGAACAAACTGCCTTTGGAAATAATAGATCCTTCAAAGTAAAACCAGATGCCTCTCTGGATGAAGCTTCACTCGAACATCTCTAACATTCACTTCTGGCCTTAGTTCTTTGAATGGTTGTGTGGTAGATAATATATTTATGGAACCATCCAACACTGACAGAAGTGTGGATACTGTGAATTTAGCAAACTACTTATTTTTATATTGCTAAATATTGTAAAATGCTAAATATTGAATAGTGCATCTATCTCCCACAAGGAGAGAGATCAAGGAGCTTTAGTTTCTAATGCAATAGGAGAGAAATCCATCATGCCTATACAAACTGATATTTGTCAATAAGTAAATGTCCAGGACAGTTTTACTCTTTTCTTCTTTCCCTACATCGAAACAAAGCCAAGCAAAAACTGAGAGTGATTAATMTCTTCAGCCAGGTTGGTCTGAGGGCTAAATACAGCTTTCCTCTTTCCACTGTCTTTAGTCTTATTCTAAATGAAAATTGGCCAAATAACCCATTTGATCCCTTCTTTTCCGCGGTGTACACCATGGTCACTGTAATGTTAATTGACTACAATGTCATGTGCATGTCTGGCAGCCATGCTACCTCCTACCCCCCTCAAAGTATCTCTAAGCATTGGAAGTTTAATCTTTGGCACATTTTTGGTGGGAATCATTTTCATTCTGTTGCTCTGAGCAGATGCACATTTCCTGTAATTCTCCTTTATGTGCTGCCCCTCCTCTAGCAACTGCCTCCTTGAAGGCTTATCTGCTCTAGGTGTAGATTTGTACTGTAATAAAAGTGGTGAGACAGGACTGAAGTGAAAATCACAGAGCTGAAGGACGGCAGTGAGCCGATGACCTGTTGACCTCTAATTACAGTAGGTGAATTCCTAGCCTCTCCTGAAGTCAGCAACAAACTTTCATTGGCGTCAAAGGCCCTGGATTTTTCTCTTTGTACCCAGAATATTCCTAGTCCCTGTCTTAGGGATGTAGTGATGTATTAGGTATAGCATGCTTTGCTCAGTTGAGTAAGCTAAAGAAGTGCATGCAGCTCAGTGCTAAGAATATATTCTTAAAAGAATAACATGAAAATGAAAACCCTTTGAAAATTTTCCAGTTGTATCACATTCCACTTCATTTTTTTGTTTGACCTTTCCAATATATTTCTTAAATCTCAGAATACGTTTCATTTTCAAACTATTTTTTCCCTTTCTAACGCCTCAAGTATTTCAAAGCAAAAACCACAAGTTAAAAACTACAGGGTCATTTATTRTATGTTAAAACAACCTAAAGAAAGAATTTTAGGAATACACCAGTGTCATCAAATGTAGGATTTTATTACACCCTTCCAAGGATTATATCTCATAAATGGAACTACATCACATATTTTGAAATCCTTTTTATAAGATGTACTTTGCAGTACTTACAATGAGCACTATATATACAGTATAAAGTGTCCTCTTCATTTTGTTTTTTAGGAAGAGAACATTGAAGAACACTCTTACTGTAAGAATGAAAGCAACTGCTTTTTCAAGCTCCACAGTAGCTGTTTAATTCTCTAAATGCTATCCGGTGACATACAACACTAAACAAACTCAATTCCCTTTACCTTGGTTTCAGCAGTTTTGACCTTGAGAGCCATGGACACATGATGAGTGAAAGGAAGTGCTGTTGCTATATTCCATATGCCAATATCAGCAGGAAGAAGCAGCTGTTTTTCACCCCAAAAAACATTCTTATAGGTGAGTGTAGGACAGAGTGAGGCGAGTTGATTGGATTAAACCGAATTGAGACAGAAGCCATCTGCGAGCTAACTGTAAGCCACTGAAGAGCAAAGAGAAAATCCTACCAGCTCATTTAATGTTCATGCTTTCGGAGCTACAGCCAGCCAAAGCATATCTATAATATAATTTGACTATTTAGAGGCAAAATTATTAATATTGTTTTCTGCCTTCTATTTGCTTTTTTCAGCGTTCATTTGGTCACAGTTCCTTGGGGTTATTATACCTTCCTACTTTTAATTAGTTTTACAATTTCTAACATTAATTCTATTGACTATAGATGTGGATAGGTACATTCTTCACAATATTCTTTGCTAACATTTTTCTTCCGACTGTCACTTTATTACATCAAGTATAATTCACATTAAATTAGGTATAATTAGGTTAAGAAATGCCAGACTTATGTTATGACTCTTCTCCTTTTCCTGAACCATATTTTGTTCCTTCAGCAGAATGAAATTTATTATGGACTAAAGCAGATCCAACTTCTACTGAGCAGTTCCTTAAAGGATTCAGATTTGACTTTTTACAGACACATTATGATTCAGTATGCTGTGTTATTTGGAAAAAGGAGATCATACAAGGGAACACTTGTGAAACTGAACCAAGAAGGAACTTTCTTTTTTGCTGTCACTAACATAATATGTGCAAGTTTCATTAGGTGTTTTTATGCCTTTTTAATCACACAAAATAAATGTTATCTGCTTTAAAATATAGTCTGCATTCAGCAAACAAGAGCTCATGGATTTGATAGCTCCAGACTGTGAATACTGTCAGGGAAATTACTGGTAGTATTGTGTGAAATTCCTTCCTGTGCAAAATGCTAGCACGAAAATCTGCACATCAGTTAAGCCCTATTTTGAGGGCTGAAGTGATGTCAAAGGAATAGACTGAAACAAAATAAAAAATTAATTTGCTTAAATGGTTGCAATAGTCACAAGTAGCAAATTAATGAAGAAATATTTACTTCAGTAATTAAAAAATATTTGAAAAGGAACAATAGGTTTCATTCAAAGAGCATCCTGTCTACCCCAACGTATCAGCTGAAAACTGCCATGACCTAAGATTAATTTGCATAAACGCTTGCAGTAACTCTAAGTAGCAAGATAATTGAAAAAGTAACGGATTGCATTAATCTAAGACCATTATTAAACATAACAAGAGTTTACATTCACTGACTTACTTCTTCACAAAGAGTCAATTTAACCAAAGATTGAAGATAAAATCAAAGTCACCTATTTTGACTGAAATGTAATGGAAGCTGTAGGCATGGATTTGTTGGAGAGGCTAAGAGGTTCCTCCCATTCCTATTGCACAGTTGAAAACTTTAAATACTCTAAGAGACAGGATAATATTTCTGTTGCATCCTTGCCTCAAGATTGGAAGCACCAGAATTGTGGTAACCCAGTGAACAGGAGCAAATCAAAATTGGGAGTGGCAGAAACTGTATGTGACCCAAAATACTGACTAAATCACTCAATACTGAATGTTAACGGAAGAGATGTGTTGCTGTTCGCAAATGCTGAAATAATGGAATAATCACTTTTTGTATTTCTTATTTTCTTCAAATTCTTTTTTACTGGGTCAGCTATAGGAAATATGACAACTCCTATTCAGCAGAGGGAGACAGAAGACAAGTTTTAAGAGAGGTCAAAATAAATGATCTATTTTGGTTTCAACAAGCCCTGCTTTAAAATACAGACTATTTTCTGAAGCATTACACTACAGATTTTTATTAAGGCTATGAGGAAAAATAGTACTCCATTAYTTTTGAACCCCTGGAGTTTGTGTTGGTTTGCCTTATGAAAACACCCAGGAAACAGTTAATTTGGTAGGATATCGATACCTTACCCTCATGTGTTTGAGAATAGTTAATAAATACTGTTATTTGGCATTTGGCTGTACCCATGTACTTTCTTTGTAGTGATATGTAATGGACAAGATCTAAGAGACAGTGACAAAAGCGTAAGTGCAGACAATTGCAGAATGGAGAATAATTAAAGACACCTTTTGAAAGTGAAATTAAGGATACTTCTATAGGGCAGTATCTCTTTTAAGAAACTGATAATGGCACTTAATAATATCCAGGCAATACCTAGTTCCTACCTGCTACCTGGGCCAAAAAGAAAAGTCAGTTTGTCATAATGAACTATGAGAAAATTTTTATAAAAGCTTCCTGCTAAGTTTGCTGCCTAAGCTTATTACTTACGGGGTTTTTTTAGAATGTTCCTATTTAAGCCCACAATTTATGATGCTGTTGAATAGCATTGCAAAAATAATTAACAACAATTTGAAGAACTCTATCATACACCAATATTACATGAGTATCTCTCATGAAAGTTAACAGGTGATCTGTGTTGCTGTTAGGCTGATTGGTTGTGCTAGAGCACACTGGGCCTTAAGATGTAGGGCTAGACCCAGAATCACATTTCTTAGGTAATTCCAAAAATGGAAAAAAAGTCTTAAAATCAGGGAAATGACTAAAACCCAAGGTATGTTGATTCATTATCCTGGAATCTTTAAGAAAATACAAAGATCAACCAAATGGATGCCGTCTAGGTTGTGTGGTGAGAAATTCTTAATTAACTGAAGGGTGATGACATCAAAACATGTGTACTCTGTCTCCATCTGCTGATAGGGAGGAACTATACTTACATTGTGTACGAGGGTAGAAGAGCTTGGAAAAAAAATAGTGGCCACTATTTTTGTTCTTCTACTGCAGTGACTGGAAGACTCTGTCAATGCAGTGAAGGGAACTCGATGAAAATGCATTTTTGAAAGAAAAAAGCGATAAAATTTATTGACTTAGCATGTGTTACAACTTCAGCAAATACAGCTTAATTGTATCCTATGAAAGACAGCCCATACAGTTTGGTGTTGATTGTATATGCATTATACAGCCTTAATATGACAGCTTGGCTCCCATATGGAAGGAGCTAGAATTGTATGAGGTCTAGGCTCTACCTCCATCAGGATTAAAGCAATTAGGTTCTTTCCTTCTTTAGCCTCAGCTGCAGATGGATAAATTTTGAGGGATGGGAAATCTGGGAATTAAGTGGAAGCAGGAATGTGCTTTGAATGTATCAGTCTATTATTAGTTCCAAATTTTGTTGGATCGCTTTTAACAATGCCCTCATTCCTGATAACATCATGTAAAAGAGCTTTCATAATTGATTAAATAAGAGGTGAATTTTAGGGACTTTCAGCTCCTGAAAAGTTGTCTCCTTGCATTTCAGTGTAAAAGCTCACGAACTCTAAAACTTTCATATTACTAAGAGAATTCAACTCAAAAAATTGGTATATTTCTTTCTGATTGGCAAACTGCAAATGATTTGGATTCTTTGAGAGATAATTAACCCCAGTGAGCTACTTGTATCTAAGGAGTTGGCTTAATTAATAGCAAAAATAGTAAACAACATCTTTTATTTTGTTAACTGACACTGTTGGCTTTGTGAACAAGTTCAATACAAAGCTTGAAAGTATTGGCAAAGGAACCAATTTAGTAGGCTTTATCTATTCAAACTAGAAATTAATTTTATTGTTTATGAATGGTGTGGGATTGACAGAACTGAAAATGAAGTCTGCTGTTTATCCAGAGAGAAGCTATAACACAATTGCAGCAATGTAAACTTTCCACCCTGGCCCCACTGTATGCCTAAGAACCAAGTTTAATTGTCTGTATTTAAAAAAATCAATATTTGGCTCTCTGCTGAGAAGCTTAATGTGCTGATTACCACAAGCCTCCATTTTGAAGATATTCTGGCATCTCCACTAGTGTTAGTACAGTGAAGCACTGAAAAATCTCTTTAGGACCAGACCCACAAAAACTGAGGAGTGGGTTGCAAAACTGCTGCTACTGCTAGAGGAAAATACATCATGCTGGACCAAACGTCTGAGAGAGGCAAGGCTGCTGCAGCTCCATGCCCCCAGGTCCAAACAGTAGCGGGGCTGAAGACGTATTCCCAGTAAGCACACACACACAGAGCATATATATACGTCACATATATGCATATATATACATATACACATGTATGCCACACAGATCAGACAGGCAAATGGAGTACTCACGCAAACAGTCCCATCCTGCTTCCTTCTCTGGCTGAGTAGGTTGGAGGCCCACTAGTGAGAAGATATATTTATACATATGTACAAGGTAGATCCCTCCAGTAGCTGGACTCCGACGCTCAGTCTGCCCAGTAGCCGGCCCTGGTTCCCAGTCTCCCCAGTTGCTGGGACCTGGACATACAGGCCCCTGAGGCTGCAGCCCCACTCCAGGTGCTGGCCCAGACTCTCTCTCACACGAAACACACTTTTCCACACTTGTTCCTCCCCAAATCACCTACATCCCTCCTTTTCCAGCCTTTGGTTCCTCCCCTAAACATCCCATAATAAATCTTGGGCAATCCCAAAAATGCTCTTCCCCTGCATGCCGTAAGGTGTCCCACACCCCTAGGCAGCAGCCCCCTGAGCCTGAAGGGTGATCCAGAGAGCTGTCCCAGTGACTCATCTTGATGGGTTTCACACCTGAGCAGCAGGGCTGAGGCTCTCCTGGTAAAAACCTGGAAGGAGACGGGACAAGGTGTTTGCTCCTCAGGAGGCTGTAATTTGGGTTCCCACCTGCCACTGTGCACCTGTGCTCCTCTGGGCTTGTGGAGATGGACCRATGGCTCTCCTTCATGAGCCTGGGAGCAGCCCATCATGGTATTATTTGGGCTCCCCCTCTGACATTGTMTCTCTGTGCTCTTTCATGGGTGTGCAGATGGGCCATTGCCACATAACCTAACAGCTACGAAGCCCGTTTTTCCACCTTTTGAAAAAGCCAAAATCTAGCTGACAGGATATAATGGGTGATTTTGGAATGGCTGAACATTTTATGGGATTATCTAGTTTATAATTGATTCAACTATAAATTTTATACGTTATGTGAAAGCTTAAGAAGTAACAATACACTATGTGTATACTAGTACCATAAAAGTGCCAGGAAGGCTCCTGGGCCACATGGTGTGACATGACCGGTGTGTACTCTACCAGATGGGGCAGCTGCCCACAAGCTGCCTGGTAGCGTGACCCAGGCCTGCGCCAGCCTCCCCAGTTGTGCTCGCCCGCATGGGCAAGAACCTTTTCCATCATTTAATTTAATGTGCAGTCCCATTTCTGTGCCTGAGGATGTTCCAGTCACTATTTTAATTTACTGGGGTAGATGTAACTGTAGAGTATGAAATGACCTAACAATCTCATTTTTGTTCATTGCAGGCAGGTGTCCCCAGCGCAGTAATATGTGGCACTAATTAACCATCCCTTTCTGGCGCTCTGAGGAGAGATACCAGGATTGATTGGGCATGGAAACTGAACTCCTTTTTCATTTGCAGAAGTGTACCTTCTGATTGAAGGGCTGATTCGAGCGCTGGCAAGGTAGTAGAAAGAAATTTGCACTGCCAATAGCTGTCATAAATGTGTTAATATACAGCTGGGGGACTGCTGGGGAAGGACTATTGGGACACGTGCACGTTCACACGTTTCCTTTTGCTCCCCGAAGAGGGAGTTTAAATAAACCTACCTCAGTGCTTTTACACTGGGTTCTTAGGATTGTGCAGTAAATTATTCCGCACGCATTTTTTTCCTGTTCATGGAGTACGCTTTTGCTGTTTATCGGTATTTGAGGAAAGTGATTGTTTTAAAAACAGCAAGCTTGTGAGCAAGAGATGTCTGTATACACGAGTCACGACAAAGTATGCATTTTCTTATTAGATGGAAAAGTGCCACAAATGAATTATTTTTGTTATTTGCCATCTTTAGTTTGAACTCATTGCTTTAATGTGAGAAAACACAGAAATTCTAAAACTGAACTGATGTAGAATAAACCACATCCAGGATGAATTTCCACCTACAAAATTTTCTCATTTATCTTTATTTTTCTGCAGTCATAGATACACTGTATCTACCTAGAAAATAAAAATGTGTGCTGTTGAAACAATCATGTTATTCACATGCTTGAGTTCAGCAGGTTTGAAAATGAGAGTAAAGACGGTGCTGGGATGTTGTCTATTTTCAGATCTGTCATTTCTAGAGAAAAATTTCTTCCGTTGACAAGTAAAAAGGTATTTTTCCCAACTTTTCACTCCAAAAGCAATTTTGAATCTTCAAGTCAAGCTCTCTAATACAAGAGACAGCTTCTGCTCTCAGTTACACCTGTTGAACTCCATTATCTTCCGTTCTACCCTAATTACATATAGACAAACTCATTCACTTGACCTTGTTGACCCTGCCATTAGAACTTTAATTAACTCTTGTGACCATGATTCATGGCCCAGAACAGAATGCAAGTCACTTTATCACAGCTAGGCTGGCAATCGGGGCTAAAGTATATTTTTAATGAATTGAGCATTTGTCTGTGATCACTGAATAGGATGTTGAATACAGATGCATTCAGTAACTCAATGAAACATCTATGTATATTTATATTTTTGACTACTACAGTGTAAGCAGACATATCATTAAGCTCAGAAACCTGATAAATTCTCTCATCTAAAGAATTTTTACTCAATTTTACTGCTCCTCTGACATTAGATCCAGCTGATATTTGTCAGAAAGCAAACAAACAAAGCTGTATTTATGACATCTCCAAAATGTATTTCAACAGCTCTTTAGTACAGCTCCAGTTTAATAGAATTCATTATTAAATGGTTTTCTGCAGGATAATAGCTAATGGCATCCTAATACGAATTTCAGCAGCCTAAATCTTCTTTAAATCCAATTTTTCACACCATATTGCTCAAGTTTTCAGTGTTTTGGGGATTCCCCTGTCAATTCAGGATACTCTAAAACTGGAGGACCTGTGTTCCTCTCTGAACTTTTGTCACCCTTTGGTTCCTGTCATTCACCGAGGTTAGCTACTGCTAGCTATTTGGCATGTCTTCTAGACTGACTGACATCAGTTGGCTCTCAAGTATTTCATCTCCATCATTACGGAATTGGCTCCCAGTAGAATTTAGACATGCAGGACTCATATCTTTTTACTATTTTAAAATCAGGTCTAGGAACACTGTATTCTGACACTGGGTTTAATGGTTTTTTAAGCTTCTTATGAAATTTATGGAATTACTTGTGCAGAAGGAAGGGCAGAAGTCTTTGCCACTTCAAGTTTGAAGCAATGAGACATTTATCTGTATAATAAGATAACAGCATTTCCCTATGTCAGATACATTTCCTGTGTATGTATTATTACCATACATACAGTAATAATAGTAAAGCAAGGAATAGTATAGTAACAAAGATCATTTAAGTACTACAAGCAGATAAATGTCCAGTTACTCTTAAGAATAGCCAAATTAGCATTAAAAGTAGGGAAAATAAACCCACTTATGTAAGTGCATAAGTGCTACCAGGCCATCCACCCCAAAAAAGTACATCTTTTTTGCATTTCCTGAGCAGATTCTGGTAGCTGCTTTGGGTTAGGAGGTATGGCATGTGGTCGCTAGCTGCGACTAGTCTTTCTATTAGTAACTCATAACCTTAATACAAACAAGCTGACTTGGCCGTGTCTTTGCTTTTCCCACATGAGCAACTGCCGATCCAGTCACTGAGACTACTCAGGTAGGGCCACAGTTTGACTATGTAGAAATTTTCAGTAATAGCATTTCTTTTAATCCCAGAGAGACTGGCAGGAGGGGGAGATGTGTGAAGTAGAAGGTGTCTAATCATCAGTATTTTGTTCCATCTTCTTTCATGCAAAATCCTACAGGTGATACGTATTCAACCACACTGTACAGAAAGTATTAGTGCAATTGCAAATGTTTTTGTGTCAGATAGTCAGCTTGAGTCAGGAGATTTTTCCTGTCTGAATGTACAATGCTGGGTATACATGCAGTTACCCTTTGAGGCTTCAAAATAATTTTTACCCGATAATGTGTGTTTTCATACACCTCAGATGATTTAATACACCCCGGTATTTAAAATAACATCTACTGTTTTGAATTACTGTCTGTGTTCAAAATAGTTGCCACTAGATGGCAAACTGATTGTATGCAGACTTCCACACAAAGGGAACGTCTCTGCTGTGTGCTAGGTGACCAGGTGAACGTATTGCATCAAATTTATCCTGCCCTGATTCCGTTGAAACCGCTGGAATTATACCAGAGAAACAGAGGGCTCTTTAACCTTAGGTTCTGAAAGCGCCTACAGTAAGTAAATATCGTATTTGTTTCTGTTTGCTTGTCTAAATCAAGTCTGTTGTACTAAACCTTTTAACTTCACATCACACAGCAAAAATGCAGGAGTTCAGGCCCATCGTTCAATTTTAGGTACCAGGTATGTTCCACGGTACTTAAGAGGTAGTGAGTGGCACATGCTGACAGAGACAAAAGGGACTTAAAAATCAAAATCCCCTTTTATATGTGCCTGGTTGTATAGGACCCATGTAAATGCTCACATTTTACAGTGCCCGATCCTTCAAGTGCCACAAATCTCCGATGTAGAGAGTTTTGCATCCATCACTTCACACAGAGCCTCAGCTAGAGTCCGGACCTCTTATGATGTTATCCTTTCCTTTTCCCTCATAATACTGCAATAATGGATGGCTTTTCTAAGTAGATGCTGCGCATTTCCATTCACAAGTGCTATTTGTGGTCACTTATAAAAACACATTAACCTACTCAAGATCTTGTTTATATCAGTTTCACACCAGTGCCACTTTACTGTTGCTATCATAATGCAAGAAAATATTTTATGATCCTACATTAAAAACAATTGGCATAGGCCTTATGTCTGTTAGTATACTTTTCTTTTGTGCATTGGTCAGACACCACCGGTCAGAAAGCAGAGATCCCTTTTAAAACCAGGAGTTAGCCAAAAAACTATCTTGCTTGCTGTATTTTACTTTCTTACATTAGCAGATGTAGATATATAAATGTATACATAAATATTATGTCTTTGCTGTGCCATTAACTGATGTTGGTATCCATCTTTGACTAGTTTCTATTTGAAATCTGAGTTTTCACCCACGTTATTTCGTGAATTAGCTTGTTTGAGATTTAACAGTTCTTAAAGGCAAAGGATCAGCAGTTGTACTGTCATTTTCTTATGGAAATAGGCTAGCAATTCTGACTTGGGATTTATTTGTAACACTTGTTTAGCTTACTGGTGCTATGCTATTGAAAATAAAATTGGGGTTCTGTTTTAATTTCTACTGGTGTGGCAAATTGACAGTATTTAACAATATGCAGAGGGTTTAGGACACGTCAGAATCTCAAGCAAGATTCATTCTAAAAAGATTTGCTTTAATCCAGTTCCTGAGAAAAAGTGTAGTAGGTCCACTGGACTGACGGAATAGGCGTGCAGTTCCCTCTGGTTTTACTAAGTCTATGTCTAGTGGAGTGATGTTTATCTCCATCCTTCACAGGCCTCAGGTATATTGTGGGCAGTGCCCTCGGCATGCTTGTTAAATTACAGTTGCGCAGTACAGCAATCATTACAATTGGATCTCATGCATAGGGCCATTAGTTATTCACCAGCAAGAACCAGTACGGCATTTTTCTGCCTCGTGAACAATTAGCAACATGTAAGCAAGTTATCCCAAGTTTTCTGATATTCCTCTGAAGTACCAGAGATCAACCACACCTGGATATGGGACCTCACGCAGAACGAATTCACACTTCAAGGCTGTGCCAAGGATCTTTGCTTTTAGAGTCCTGCTTAATGTGTCCTCCTCATATATTCAGTTTTTCACCCATTACCAGATTTGGAGGTGGAAAGGAATAACCTCCACATTAGATTTGCCAAGTACTTGAGAGGACTTTTCCTTCCTCCGTAGCGTGAAGTGTGGTTCACCTTCTGAGATCACATCACCTATTGGGCCTTCAGCTCTTGCCGTGACCTTGGGCACGAGTGTCACCTTATGTGTCCTGTTTTCTGACTGCGGCTAATGAATCTCTTACTCTTCTGGGCATTGAAACCTTATTCATCTAACTTAATAGCTTAAGTCTGAATGTAATACAGTAACACATCTGGCTGAAACCTAATAGTTTGTATTATACAGGAGGTAAGACTATGGGATCTAATGGCTCCTTCTGGCTGTAGGCTGTGAGAACAGAAGATCATACCTGCTCTGAAACTTGCAAGTTCACCTTACTGCAATGCTGAAAACAATGTTTTCAGATTTGTTGGCCAAAATGCTGGCCCATTGATTGTAACATTGTAACACAGTTACAACTTTTCCCTTGCAAAGTAAGATACTCACGAAACTTTAGCCTCCTCATAGGCTTTTCTTTCATGTAGAAGGTAAAGGAATCCAGTTCTTACATTAAATTATCTCTTTTATGGTTTCAAGGGGCTCTTTTAAATAAAATCAAATGAATGTTTAAAAAGTATTTAGTGTCTCAGATTACAATATCTCATGAACTTGTTTTCAATACAAGACATTGTCTTGCTCAAAGGAAAATTGCTAGGAGAAAACTCCTGCGATATTTTAGATCTTAATCCAAATGCAACAACACACTCACAGCCTAGAAGGCTGAAGTCATTTTTCCGTAACAGATTGTTAACTTTTCCTATGAAAAAGGAAATTTTTTTTGAGAAAGTGTGCATACATCCTCATACACATTTAAAATAGCAAAAACAGTGACCTTTTTAGAAGGGAAAGGATTATCTCTGTTGTGTGAAAAGTTGTGTTAAGAAACAGAACAGGGTCTCAGGAGTTTGCTTGTTTCTCCTATAGATTTTATCTGTGGAACTTAGGAGGCCTGAGCTTTCCTGTGCATCTGCCGGCAGTCTACAGTTATGTGGGAGAATAATATTTCCTCTAATATAAAGTTATTTGGATGTTTGGTTCAGGGGGAGGTGATATTAGACCTGTTAATGCAAGATGCCACAGTGCATATGTCCAAAATGGAAAAAAAAAAAAAAAGAAAAAAAAGAAAAAAAAAGAAAAAAAAAAATTAGCACGTACTTAGCAAATGACAGGTTCTAGTTTAAGTTTTCACCATTTAATACTTTGAGAAAAAACACATTTAAATTTTTCTGTGCTATCTCCAATTCTGATGTCAGTGAATTTGGGTTTTTTTCCCAATTACAAGATCATGAGCTGTAAACATCACTCCAGGATTAGGAGCGTCCCAAGTTTTATTTCAGCTGAACCAAGCACACTTATGTTTTCCCTTGTGTAACCCTTTGCTTTCAGTCCTCTAGCCTGAGAAGTTACATAGCAAGCTGTTCTGCTGTTAGGCACTCAGATGAGTATGTAATACCTGAGTCACTAAAAGATATAAAACACTCTTCTGAGCTTCATCCTCCCACACTACTACAAAAAATGTTCCTTTTCTACCCCAGGTTTTTGGCTCTGTATCTTCCTACATTAGCTGTCATTTAATAAACTCTACTTGGGTATGAAAGAATCACAGTCTGGGTTTCCTGAGTTTGAAAATAAAATGAATGCAACACTTCAGACTATTGTTCCACTGAAATTAATTTGTCTACATGATATTTTACTGTAACTCCAAACTGTTCTCTGGTTTCTATCCAAAAGTGGAGGTTCTATTTTAGTTACAAAGCTTAACCACATAGGTTTTTATTCAGTAAATGCAAGCTACAATGGTTTTCTCATTCCAGAACTATTGTTTTTTTCTCCTTATGTATTTAGTTGAAGAACCTAGTTGACCCCTTGCGTGAGGTGAATCACAAGCTAACCGAAAAAGTGCCAAAAGCCCTGTAGGATTGAACTAAATGTTCAAGTTGAAACAAACAAATCCATGTAGTTTTGCATAAATGAGTGAGTTGTTTATTGATGTATTCAACTTGAAATCAATTGTGGAATAACCAAATTAAATTACGTTTCTCTATTTGGAGGGACATCTGGACCCGAGGAACAGTTTGAGGTGAGAAGTATTAACTACCATAGAAAGGGGAAAGAGAGAACTTAAAGTCAAAACAGTTTTGTAATAGTCAATGTCCAGGGTGCCAAGGACCTGACTTTTCAAGTCCTTATGTCTGAAGTGTCATTCCAGCAGAATTCAGCGATGACTAGCCAACACTATTTCAAACTAGATCTCAGATCTCTGGGTGGCTCTCTGAAAATGTGTAATTAGTGACCATGTGGAAAAGTTAGATTAAAATTACTTGTTTAGTATCATATGAGAACTGTCAGAGGCAAAGAAGGAACCTAATTTTCAGCATCTCCATGCAGGTGGCTTTCCTTCTAACAATCCAGTGCTTAATGCTTTTCACACCTTCTGACTGTCAGAGCCAATGAAGCAGGAGTTTTGTAATCTTCAATTTATAACCTTGTGGAAACCCAGAGGAGATGTCTTATAATGGGGTTCCCTGAGTAAGGCCAGGTTTCTGTAGAAGAAATAGTCTATCATCATGCCATAATAGTGTATCATCATGCTTGTGCCCAAGGGTTCAAATTGAAGTTTCAAAAGCAGTATCAATGTTGGCATTTCCTATGTGTTAAAAGCTTGCATTTAACCTTGCATTGCACCTTTACAATGTTGTTTTAATGTTTTGTTTGACTCTTATTCACAGTCTTCTTTATGCCTTTTACATTCCTGTCTTCTTACCTACCCAAATAATTCAGCTTAACCACTGACCAGCTCCCAAACTACCAATTAGCCCACTTGCACTATCTAATCCCTGGTTTAGCTGGTGTTCATGTTCGACCYCGTTCCCTGAAATCCTCATCTAATTCTCTTCACATATTTGTCCTGGTCCCTTTGCTCAGCTAACCTCAATTCTCTTCCTTTGTCCACCTTGGTTGTTTGTCATCCTCTAAACCTCATCTTCCACGCAAGCTCCCAGTCCCCGCCTCCTGCATATACACGTGGCAATTCACAGTACCACTCTCTGTCTCATCATACTCCTTCCATTTCTTTCTCCATGTATATAATCACTAACTCCTAACTCCGCTTTTGTCTACACTACATTCAAATTAATTTGTTTTCTGCTCTGCACTCTGTCAACAGAAAGGTCCCCGAGAGGCACACATTTTGTGGTGCTTGGCTGTAATCACAGGAGGAATTATGTCTGTACAGCCCTGAGTAGGTCCACAGCAGACGGACTCTTCAGACTTTTCAGCTAAATCTCTAGCAAGTCTTTTCTGAACACTTGCAAAATGGAATTTTTCAAATGTGGATAGATTTTCAGAAGAACAGCAGGAATATTTCCCTAGCATAAAGCCCCTCCATTCCTGTCAAATGTAATATTTTTACTTCAATAACTGGATGGAGTAAAACTTCTAAGGTAAAAACCCACAACATTTTCAACATGGGCAATATAACACACTTTTTGTCTAGCCCTGTTCTCATAAAGGCTTACATTATTTTATCTGTAAATTGAGAAACAAACAAGGAAATAATCAGGCTAAGGAAAAGCATCTGGTAAGAAATTTTTCAGTCCAAAACCCATTTGGCAAAGCTATAAGTAACTAAAAGAGGTGTCTTGAAGTGAGAAACGTTGGGACATCTTCACTACAGATTGTGCTATCAGATCCAATCATAATATATACAGTTACAAACACTGTGTATTAATTGTCTCCAGTGGAATAACTTGCAAGCTGCCAAACCTCGAAGCAACTTCAAGCTTTGTGTTTATAAAGATGAAGAATATTCAAACAAAAATGTATGCATAAAAAATGTTCTTCCAAATACATATTACCATCCTCACAGAATTACTTAAGCCTAAGGCCCACCTTTCCAACAGTCTGCAAAATTACAGTGTATATGGTATATAGGAAAACTATGTTATATATTCTTATATACATGATACTTACATGCATAATAATTATAAGGTTGTACTCCTATCTGTTTTAATTTAGACTGCTCCTCGCTCACCTAGCTCCAGGTTCCTTAGTAGTTACTCAATTCCAGACAGGTCAAACTTGAGGGTTTTTTTTTCAGTTCAACTTCTATACATAGGAATGAAAAATTAGCATATTGAAAAAGTGAAATGTTTTCTCACCTTGAAGATCAGAACTGCCAATTTTTAAGCTGCTTGGCAAGACTCAGTATGACTTTTATTTTTTAACTCAAGATACCTGAACAATATAATCCAAATTTTCAAAGAAGCTAATGACTCCCACATCCAGTGGATGTTATTGCAAAATGTCCCGCGTGACTCCTTTGACGCCTTTTCCTGCGGTAGCAGTGGAGAGCTGGCTGGAGGCTCACCAGGAAGAGCTCACTGCTCAGGCTCTGCYGAGTCCAAGAGCGCCAAGAGTTCCTGTACCTTGGATCTGTGGACATTAAGACTTTACTCTTTTTTCTTGCTGGTAAAAGACCAAATGATTCATACCCTCACAGTCAACCCAGCATGAGTCTGGATTGCCAGAGGGGCATGGGAGATGTTCGGTTTTGTCAGGGAGCAGTGATTCTTGTCAACTGGTTTATCAAAAACTACTTTCTTCTTTGTGACTCTGCTTGCTGGGAATAATTACTTAGCAGATGAACTGCAGTGCAAAAGCTAGGTTCAGCAGTCAAAAAGGGAAATCTTTGAACGAGTTACTTATTTCCCCATCCCCAATGAGGTATTTGTGGCCCACGGAGGCTTTTATATGTGGATGACAGAGACATCTTAAATTTGCCGTCTAAGTCTACAGGATGTCTTCAGTTATGTCGGGGTTGGAGTGACTGTGGTGGATGACGGGACAGGAACTGTTGCTGGAGCTGGGAAAATCTCCCAGCTGTGCATTCCAGACCTGGTGAACCTCAGCTGTTCTCACGTGCTGTGCAGTTGTGCAAAGTCACTGCAAGTTCAGTTCCCTGGGCTGGCGTAACGCTGTAGCACACTGGGTGTGCTTTTAGGGGTGGCAAGCAAAGGAACATTTGAGCTGATGTGGAGCCCCAGAACATTTGGAAGCTGAGAACAGATATGGCCAAGGAAATTAAATTTTTGTTATGTGATCTGCAACTTAATACCCCTGCTGTTAAATGGCTATCCTTACAAAAAAAAATCTTTGGAAACACCTATTTGAGACTTTGATTAAGGTTTGAGCAATGGAATTCGTCTCTTCTGCAATTTGAAAACTATGCTTTAAAACAAAATGTCCTATGTTTTCCAGTTGCCAAGTATGGGATTAATCACAGGTAAATTTTAAATCAGTGCAGTGAACGGTATACCCTGGTAAGCTGAATCTGTCAACAGAATTCTTACTTTGCTTACAGGCCAGTTTTTGAAATGTTTCCTTTTAGAAAGTTGTAAGTTAAGACTTCACAAAGCCATTGAGTCCAATAGGAAAGATGTATATGAGATCAGATGAATCTGTACTGCTCACTGCAGTCTGTAGAGAGGGCTACACTCAACAGTTTGATATAATTACTACTGTCACTTGGTTTAGTTGCTTTAATTTACATAGCTTACTTCTGGTCACATAGATCAGTCTTTCCTGATGCCAAGCATATGTAAAACACAATGAAATTTTTTTTTCTTAACATTCATAATGTTAGAGGTATTTTCACATCCTGAAGTTCCAATGTATAAACACAAGATCCACTAAACCCATGAGGTTTTGGCTCCAGAAATATTAGATTGTTTTTAGACATGGGCAAAATTTTCAAAATGGTCTAAAGGTTTGTGAGACCAGTTCCCACTCGGAATTAATGTCCTATTGATTTCTGTGGGCTTTTGGCTGACCAATCACTGAGCGGGTTTAGAAGTACATTTTATCTTCTAATTTTTGATTTTGCCTGRTTTCAAAAACATATATAATGACCACGCTGTTGCAATCTCACGTGGATACGTAGAGAATAAGGCAGTTACATTGTTTGAGGGATCAGTGCCCTCTCGTCTGTAGTGTTGCCCTTATTTCAAAGCATCAGCATTGCTCTCTGACCTATGAAGCACCTGAAATACTGGCATGATTTCCTGGGATATAGGGACTATCTGATCATACCTGCTAGATGGAGAAATGATCAGTTATTATGCAGATTTGATCTACTGCATATTCTATGGATCTTGCTCTACTGCAAATTTCTGCTGTAGATTTCTTTTTTAATTCAGTCCACGTTGGAATAGAAGCAAGAAAAAATTATTCTGATGGTTCTTCAATAACCAGTGCAAGATGACCTTGTAGTCTTGATTAGTTTTCAGAGAACTGGGCTCTATATCATGGAGAACGCTTAGTTTTTGCTCTTATTGACAGAGTCAGCTGAGATACGTTTGAGTCAATGCACGCTGAAATGGAGCTATCTGTCAGCTAAGCTCAGGTGGCAACTGGCGCCTAAGTTTGCCTCAGGTGGCTACTTTTACATCTATGTTAAGGCAGAGAGGCTAACCAGTGTAAAAAAGCCCCAGTTTTTGCCCTTTCTATGCTGTACTTGATCGATTAGATTTATACCTTACTGGTTAAGCAACCAGATCTATGCTGCAGAAACACCCCCCCATATATTATAAACTCTACATTAGAGCTAAAAGGAGGCAAATGCAGCAAGGTTAGAAATGGGGTTAATTCTAATGCCCTATTTTCAGTCATTCATTACTTAAAGAAATATTTTAGGCTGAAATTTTCCATGCTCAGCTTCTACCAACACTTGTTTTTCACCTATTAGAATACTGAGAAAAACAGTCTCTGTTATGAAAGAATCCTTGCCACATTAAAAAAAAAAATGTTATAGACAATAAAATTAAGAATTTAAAATAGAAATTGGCATGGAAATATTCATTACTTTGGAGCACATCACGCTCTTACTGTGAGGAAAACTAATTCTGAGTTAACTAAGCTTTAAGGATTCATAAATTGGCTTTGAGCACCAGTAATGGTACCTATAGTTAAAGAAAGGTGTTCTTATTGCACATAGTCTGTTGGTTTAGGAACAGATATTGCTTGGTAAAACTAGTCTGTGAGTATTGTGAAGTATTAAATATTCACAATTACCATGTTATACTTCCAGCTTTTAGCTTTGAAGAGAACTACAACTTAAATTATTTGGAAGATACTGTGGCAGCTTGTGAATTTGCAAGCTGCGCAAGAGAGGGGTGGCGACAGTAGTTGTAAATACACATTGGTTTGAATTCCAGCTGAGCACCTACCTTGTCTGTGATGCACATATGCATGTGTCTGTTTCTATAAGCATGTCTTGACAGATTAGCTATTACAGCAGGAGAAGCAGCATGTGCAGTAAGTTTATATAATGTTTCCTACCCTATTCAATTCTGCAGCTGCAGATTCCCTGATGTGTGCAGAACTGTGCTCACTAGAGCCCTATTCTGATCGGTTGTAGTAACGTAAACAAAACTGTACAGTACTGTGGCTTATTCCAGAAATAAAAAAACCTTAATTTTACTTAATATTTTTTGTATGCCATTTCTTTTTCTCAGACCATGTCATCTTACATCAATCTTCTGATACAAATGCAGATCATGATACTCAGAACTGGATACCCATCTTCCCTGCAGAACGGCATTGCACCAGGAAGACAAACTGTTCGTGTTTTGGCTCACATGCATGTAAACCATCATATTTCAGAGCTCCATGGATGCCTATTATAGACCAAATATTACATGGCTTGCTTTCTRTAAGTCCATTTATACAGGTGTTTTCTGCCTTCAGGAAATTATACAACAAATACCATTTTATTATAATGTGATCCTGTTGTTAGAGATGTGGGTCAGTCTATTTTTATGTGTGCTAATATAACTCAATTATTTGTTCCCAGCTGAAATTTGGCTTACATTCCATAGAGAAGAGCAACCCTGTTACTTGCCAAAAGATTAAGTATTTTAATATAAATAAATATATAGATGTAGTATATACTCTTCTTGCTCTTGCAGTTCTATTTAGGTAATATCTTTTTCGTTGGATTGATGCTCAGAGCTATCTCATCCAAGACAGGTGAAGTCAGAAATATTATGAATGGAAAGAGATCATCATCATCATCATGTAGGAGACAGTTTTTGACAAAAATTTCTGGATTGAGAATTGCAATTCATATATTCACATAGTCTATAATGTTAGGAATGTATCTGAATTCACTGTATAGTTAATTAAAAGCAATAAACTCTTAATATATATGTTTGAATCCCACTCTAAGGAACATTCTTCACTCCATTGACTTTATAGAAAGCCTTAGCTCCAAACTCAGCACATAAGAGAGATGCCAGAAGTTAGCTGTTAAGAATAGCCCCTAGGTGAGGTTTGTGCACTAACAGTACCCTTGCACATCATCATCACTGTGATTACTTCTGTGAGTAAAGTGAAGAATACGCATGGTGCTTTCAGGATGATCAAACATTTATGAAATTACCAGTTACATCCTTGCTTGCCCAGATGAGTGGTGAGAGGGGAAGACACTTTCTCTTTGGAGCCAGAAACGTCCATCGTCGGTTTTTAGCCAACGATCTCAAAGTTCTTCTGTGCTTTTTGGATGCTTACAAGTTTTAAATGTTCCCTGGGAACTTGCCAACACCCCCGAATGCAGTATTTGTGCACTGCAAATCTARAAGTCCTTCAGTTTTAACTTAATTTTTCCAGTTTAAATATTTGGAGGTTAGGTAAAATAGGGTAGATATGCTTCCCAGTACAGTACYATAATGATTATAATGATGCCACATCATCGTCTTTCCAAAATTTAAGCCACAGAGGATTTTCGGTTTGCAAAGAACTCCCTGGGGGTTAAGGAGCTAGGAGGACTCAATGTAAAGTGTTACGTGAAGCTTGCCTTGGAACATGTGAAAATGAACTAGTTTCAGCAAAAGTATCTGTTCTGAAGTTCAGTTCCTCTTGAATGCTTAAGAGCATGCATCAATTCTGTTATCACTGGATACTGAAATCAAATCATGTTGTGTGAAACTGTAAATGTAAACCAACATGAGCAGATTTTTCCACGAACAGGCATCAGCCTGCACAGACTACTAACGTATACAGTTCTGTACTCAAAGCAAAAAGAATATCCTGCCTGCTTTGTTGTGGTAGCCAGGAGACCGAGTTCTCCATTAAAATGTGTTTGTCGAACCTTGACATCTATAGCAAGCAGGTACTCCCACCTCTTACTATTGTGCATAATTATTTTTCTAAGAATATTAGTTCACACTCGTCATTATTTTCTAGATAATAAATGAGATTTTGGCAGACTGATTTCCTAGCATGAGGGGTTAGCACATAGATTAAAAGTCCAGAAAAAACACTCCCTTTTACTTACTGAAGCCACTATTTACATTTATATATATCAATCCATGATAGCAGTTATATAGCCACAATGCCCACTATTCCAGCCCAGGAACTTTAAGAGTTGACTCCTCAAAGCCTGATGACTCAGGATCGGCGACAATGGAATATAAATTTCTCTGATTCTGAATAATCCATTCGTTGTCGGTCTCAGAAACAGGCCCCATTAATATTCTCTGTTGCTTGTCAAAGTGGGGAATGCTGTTGCTGCGTGTCCATGTGACACGACGTCACTGGAAAAATGTTATAAAGGACGCACTTCTTGTTCTACAAGGGATGTTGGGCCTAACAGCGAACAGGAGATGCTTTGTCTATTGCTTTAATTGCAGTCACATTTGGTAGGCCTAGCGGATACCTGTTCTGCTGCAATCCCAATTCTGAATTCTCAGGTAAGGAAAACCTCTTATCAATGTCCAAAAAAGCTTCGTTCAGTGTTTGCTACAGCCTAGCTGCATTTCTGTTTTCCTTCTACTGCCTTTAACCATTGGCATCAGGCTTTTGCATTAGGCACTTCAAGGAGAAATCTGTTTGCTTGGAGTAAACCTGTGCWTTATCCCACATACATCAAGCATGTATTGCCTGTTATATGCAATCTGTCTTGCATCATCGGTACCTTTTTAAAACAAAGGGGTTTATTTACTTGTTGGAACACACTATTAGATAAAAAGGACTGAAAATAAAGAAAGAAGAGTCTGTATGCATACTTTGAGTCATCTGATCTTACGTCTAGTACAAGCAATATTTGGGATTCTTTCCTCTTCATCTACTGCTGGACCAATTTATATTTTACTAGCAACGTCCACATGTGGTTGTGAGTCACTAAGTCTGACACATGTTGCTCTAAAAACTGTTCTATTCTCTCCGGGGAGAGCAAGTTAGAGCAAGTTCTCACCCTGCCATTGTGTCTTAAGGACCTCGGATGGGACTTCCTCCTCCTTTCCCCATGCTGCCAGGCTTTGCCGTCCAATCAGACCCACAGGATGAGCTATTTATTCACTTCCAGATATTTTTCAGCAACGGTTACAGATCTAGAAATTCTACCAACAATTATTAAAATAATCCCTTCATTTGTTGCCTATTTCAACAGAATTGTTTTCCACCTAAGGCGTGCAGGCTGCAACCCTTTCTCATTCAGCTCCTGTTCCCGAGAGTGATGTTTGTTCCTGTGCTGCCTCATCAACTTGCCTTCTTTGTGCATATTTAAAAACACAGCCTTAGCTCTCAGAGTGACTACTAGCTTTTGGATGACAGGTCTGGAGTATCCAGCTTGAACAGGCTTTCCAATGTAATGCTCTGCTGCAAGGCTGTTGTAGTCTTATGCACGGTTGGAGCCGAAGCCTTTTGCTAAGAGAAATGATAATGGCCCTTACATGCAGAGTGTGCCCACACACCTTAGAAAAGAGCATGCAGGAATAGAGCTCTATGTCAAAAAGAGCCCTGTGGTGGTTGCCCTCTTCCCCACTCATAATCAAGATATTGCTCATTACTACTCCAGCTTTGCCTGACGCAGGTTCCCTCCCTTCTTCCCCCTTTCCTTCCTTGCCCCCTCACACTCTGCCCCTTTCCACACCACTTGTCCTCCTCTGGGCTAAGTCTCTCTTTTACTACTCCCCACCTTTCCCCCCCACAGGACCTTTATGCTTACAGATTTCTTTTGGCCTATCATCCATTCCAGATCACACAGTCTCTGCTGTACCTTTGTACCCCTCCTCCCAACCACTCAAAATGGTGCCCTCTCCTGCTTCCTTCAACTGATTCAAGACTTTGCCTGTGCTCCAAGCCCTTCCCTAATGCCCAACCCACATGTCCAAGCTTCTAACTTCAGTCTTCTCCTGGCTCAAGAGTCCTCATCAATATTCCCAACAGAGGTCCCAATTTGCATTTGACCCACTCTTACAAATGACTTTTTCTGCTTTTACACCTCATTATCTTGGTCCAATGCTTCCCAAACTTTTCATAGGCAATATTGCTCTGGACTCAGTTCTGCACTGACAATCCCTTAACTTCCATATCTGCCTTTGAATTTCTTCAGGATGAAGACCACCTCGGGAAATCTTTGTAGTCTTGCAACTTTAATGAAATCTTTAAACATCTACTTTACAATGTCCTGAAACTCCTAGTCTCTAGAAACAAGGCTCTCCAAGGCTGCACCTAGAGTGCACCCAGGTGCGTATTGGGCTGAAACCTGGCTGGAAAACACTGCAGTTTCTTTCAAGTACTCATGCTCAAGTTTCCCTCCCATGAAAAAAGACTGTTGTGTACCTGAGTCTCACTCTGGTATGGAGTTGGGATGTGGCCAGGGCACACACTCTGATTTGAAAGCTAGGAAGTCTTAACTGGTTCTCCAGTTCAGCATGGCATCTGAATCAACTTTGATAATTATTCTGGGATTAGTGGCAAAAACCAGTCGATTCTATTGATAATGAGTTGGCTGTTATTTCTTCACATCTGCAGGGACATCAAGTTCCCTGGAGAGGGAAGGAGCACTGTTGAGGGGAACTGGAATCACCATGGACTGCAATTTGCCTGTCTTTCTTGCTAGACAGGAACATACACCATCTCTCCTCATCCTCAATTTCTCAAAGCTCTTACACTTCCATTTCCCTGGCTTAGAGTTTTACATAGTAACATATACAACATTTTTTTGCCAGTGATTGCCCTCAAGCCCTCTTTCCTGTCCTCCTGGTTTGGCTTGGGGAAGAATCACCTGGCAGACTGGTGACTGTCACTGGTGAGAAAGGCCATACAATGAGCTGCACAGGTTGCTAGAAGAAGGGTGGAACAATGTCACGTGCAGGCTATTTTTGAGAAATAAGGCCATCTTTAAGGCATCTTAGTCTGTATTGCAGAAGTCAAGACCCCAGAAGTGCCAAGTAATTTGGTAAAATGTAAATACTGATTCTCTTTTTCTCAGTTTATGTGTAGATATTTGCTGAGGAGCCATTAGATCACATGAGAGTATAAACCCAATATGCAAACTGAATTGATAATGTACATTTCTTTCCTCTCACCACCTTAAATGGTATTCAAGATTTGGGATTTGGAAGCCATGTATATGGATGTTCATGCACATGCTCTTAGAAGAATAATCAGTATTTGGCTACAGCACAAACACCTATTCAATGAGTTACAAGAATACCCAGAGAGAGACCAAATTTAGCTACTCCAAAATCTGTCATTAAACATACTGCCAAAATCATATTAAACGCCATACTTAACATATAGAAAACAAGTGTTCAAAATTCTCTGTCTTCAGAATACCAATGGAAGTCTAGTGTTAAATAAAATGGCAACAGAACTAATGTTTAAAGAGCATATTTGAATAACGTTTAATCTATTTTTACTCAATAATTTTTTATTGACAAAATAATGGGTTTATTATACATCATGAGCTGCCACAATACAATTAGGGGAAGGATCGAAGAAGAGACGGAGAACAGAAGGTACCTTTATTAATTTCCCAGGTCCTTTTACTTTAATCAAAGAGCTATCCATTTGAAACTACTGATCCAATAAAACAGCTATGCTCTGGTTCACATACTTGGTTTCAGGTCCAACTTCCAATATACATCCTTCAAGGAGCTTTTCCACCTGTGTAGTCATTTTCTGTAAGAGGCTACACTCCTATGACTTCTGCAAGTAGATTAGATGGATTAGAATATAACAGGGTTTTACAAGTTCTATGTTTCCCTTTAAGATTTTCAAAGGAAAAGGGACAAAGTCTTTCAAGCATAAATAAAATAACTGCAGATAACTCGTCATTTGTATTCGTAGAAATGCATCTTCGTAACAGGGTATGGTACACCCTCCCCCAAAACCTCAATGTCATCTGGAGAAATAACCAGTACAGGTCGAGCGTCCTAAAGAGTTTTAAATAGTACCAAATTGTATCATTCTTTAAGTGTCTTCTGCAGAGCCCAGCTAATTTAATGCTACAATAGAATAATCTAGTTATTTGGCAACTATCTGCATAAAAACATTTCAATAACATTGGGAAATAATTTTCAGAAAAGCACTGAATGACTTCAGTTACAGTTTATTCTTTGTTTCTAACCCATAAATTTCCTCAACTAAGAGTTCTCTGGTGGAAAGTAGGAATTTTCTCATACTTTACTATTTTTTGCATCTGTGTTTTAGAAGAGTTTAAATGTATGTTATCACTAATTATTACAATTAGGTTAATACTGTTTTCTGTAATTAGTTTCTAATGAACATATGTTCACTGATGAAAACTGCAGCCTATGAGCAATGCCGTTTGAGCTAAAGGGGTGTGAGAAATGCTCATCATAAAGTAACTATCACGTATTGTGCTTAGGCACCAATCCTGCAAACACTTAGGTGTGAGCCCCATTTTACTGCTGTGAGAAAAATTAATTTAAATAAATAGAAACTGTCAAGATATTGTGGTAAAATCTAAGTAAAATCACGTCTAAATTGTTTGAGCATGGGCATAGTTTAAGGGAGAAGAGTTGTCAAGTTTGATTCTTAAATATTTTAATACACGTTCTTAAGTAAATACTCTACTGAACAGAAGCTGAGACTGGGAAGTCCTCCTGCCAGAGAAGGACCACCTCTATCCTATGTCCAGTGCAATGCTGTCCCCACCATGGGGATACTACTGTAATACAGTATATATCCATAATAGCAAAAAGGTTGTATTTGGTCTTGTATAAACCATTTTATTAGTTCTTCTGATTTTGTAGGGGAGCATTTTTGCCATGTATTTATTTCTATTGATATTTCATGCTGATATTTATTCCTGGATATTTATTAGTATGTATTAGTATTTCTGTTCTAGTAACTTGGGCCAAAGTTGTCAGTGTAATTGTAAAAGGGAGCGTACATAAAATCAAAAGAGTTTGGACATTGACCATTACTGGCATTAACAAAAGATATATCAAGATTTGAGAGTTATTTTAAGCAATATATAGTAATATGGCAAAGTATTAAAAATTCAAAATTCACTTTGCCGGTTTTTGCCTTAAGGACAGAGTCACCTTAGGGAGATATTCTGTGGTCTGAAAAAATATTTAGGATTAGTATAACTAAGACTACGTTCTGTGTTGTTTTATGCTTTGCCTGAAACTATATATACACACACACACACACACTTTTTAAAGTATCACATATATAACTGATTGCAATCCTCCCTCTTCCCCAGTCTAGTTAGGCCTCGCGTAGGTCTCTTTTGCTTAATGCTCTTTTGCATAACAGACCTCCTTGTAGGTGAAGGAAGTCTGCCCTGGCCAATCCCACAAAATACCAAGGGCCTTCAGTTTTCACTGTTTTCTGAACAACAAGTGACAGAAGACGAATGCTGAAGACAGTATTTTTCTTTGTGAATACAGGGCGACGATGGAGAGAATTCAGGCAGGCGGCACATTTGAAACCACTTCTAATTCCTAAGCTGGCTAGGTTTTAAATGAGACGAGGCCCATTGTAAGGAGTATTTCCGTGCTGAATGAACCCCGTATTTCTGGAGCGCAGAAGCCGCCTGGCTCCGGGCTCACCGCTGCCCGGCCTCGGACCTTCCTCCCGGGTGCCCCCTCACTGCGGGGGCTGCCCCTCTCCCGCAGCCTGCGGGACCTGCTCTTCCATCGCTGGTGCGCGACTGCCCTACCTCTACCTCGGGTCTCTTTTACGTGGAGGATGGGGGCCAGGAGCCGCAGGGAGGCTCTCCCCGGCCTCCCGGCGCCCACCACCCAGCCTCGCCAGCAGCTGGCAGGACCGCCGAGGACCAGACCCCTCCCAAGGCAAAAAGTGCAAGGCATTATTTTTGAAAGCGCCCAAAATAGCGCGCGGCTGCCGCACAAGTCTCCTTATTATTCCTCCAGCGTCGGCAGTAAATCAGGGGAGATGATGCACCTCCGTCGGAGCCGCTGTCGGCGGCTGTATTTTTGGTGAGGGCGATGATCGCCGCCGGTTGCCGGTTGCCGGTTGCCGGCTGCCGGCTGCCGTCGGCCGGGGCGCAGCGGCAGCGCAGGCGAGGGAGGAAGAGCAGCGGCGGCGGCGGCGGCGGCGGCGGCGGCGGCGGCAGTTTCCCCTTTCCCCAGCCCTGGCTCCGCGGGCGCATGCTCACTTGTGCCCGCAGCCCTGGACCATATTTGTCAGGACTACTCGAGAGACGGAGAAAGAGAGAGAATTTGGGGGGGTAAGGAGCGGCGGGTTCCGATCTCATCCGCAAGCCGTTTAGGGAGCTGCAATGGCAAAGGCTGGTGATGGGTTTTAATTTTCCCCCGAGGTGAGGATGAAAGTTAGAGAGAGCGCGAGAGATAAAGGGAGAGACGCACCTCCTCTCCCTCCCTTACGAAACGTATCTGGGGAAGGGGAGGGGGGCTTCTCCCCCACCACCTCGAGCAGCAGGGATGGAAGTTAATGCCGGGGAAAGTGGGCAAGTGACTCGCAAGTGGCTGGGGAGCGGCTGGGGCACCGGGGGTCTCACTAAATCATAAGTGTACGAGTGTGAAAGAGGAACAAAAGAAAGAGAGAGGTGCCTGGTATTTCTTTTTCTCTTCCCAAACACATGGAGTACATGTATATATATATGCGCTATATATTTATATACATACACAGGCACGCACGCACGTATGTGTATGTACATATATATATACACGGGGGAGGGAGCTGTGGAAATGTGTTGGGGGGGGCTTTTTTTGGGGGGGGGGAGGGGGKTCCGAAGGAAGGGGGAAGGGAAGGGGAGAGACATTTTGCAGACTTGCCCCACCAATGAGCTTGTCAGTTGGCTCCATTTAATGACACTTACGGGGCACCGCCGCGCTGTTGGGAACAATGTGATGCGGGTGCAGCGGCGGGGCGGGGGGGTGCATGGGTGTGCGTGTGAGCGCCGGGCGGGGAGGGGGGGAGCGGAGGGGAGGGAGGGGGCTCGCTGCCACCCGAGCCCCCCCCTCCCCAGCCCCGGCTCTTTGTTCACACAGGCTGAAGGACGGGGAGAAGTGCGGGCTGCGAGGGGGCAATGCGCAGCGGAGAGGGGTGTGAAAAAGCCCCGGGTTTTTTGGTCGGAAGCGGCGAGAGGTGGCGGCTGCCGGGATATACCGGTTGAATGTGCCGTGGGTCCCCGTGTGCGAAGGCCTCTTCAGCGCGCAGCGGAGAGAGTTTGTATTTTCCGTCGCTCCTGCACTTTGTGTGATTGTGTGCGAGAGATATTTAAAATATAATCATCTCCCAATTTCCGCCATTTTGGGGAAAGTTTGCACACACATACACATACCAAAAAACCCCAAAAAAATTTTTTTTTTTTTTAAAGAGGCGAAAAAAAAAAAAAGTCTTTTGCTCGAGTGCTCAGTTCCTGCCTCTGTGCGGTGCGTGCGCCGCGCTCGCTGCGGCAGACATGCGAGGCGGCGGGGGAACGGCCCCTGCCCGCTCCGGGCTGCGTGCGGCGGCGGGGGCCGGCGCCTGTCACCGCCGCCGGCTCCGCGGGCTGGCCTGGGGGGCTCCCGGCGGCGGGCCGCGGGGTGCTGGCGGTGTATGTGAGTGCACATACCCGCGAGTGCGTATTTCGCTGAGGGTGGGGGGGCCGGGGGCAGGGAAGAGGGCACGGCTTCTCTCTGAAGTTGCGCGCTCTCGCTTGAAGTGCGGCCGGGGCGGGGGAGCGGCCCCCGCGCACACGCCCGTCTCTCCCTCCCCGTCCCCGCAGCCGGTGCATATAACAACAGGATATCGGCACACTTGTTCTGGCTAACGTGTGTGAGGCGGTGTTTTTTCGGCGGGGGGAGGGGGAAAGCGAATTTTTTGGGAGGGGAGCGGCGGACGACGAGAAGGCGCTCCCGCGGAGCGGCCGCCCGCCCCCGGCCGGGGCTGGGGAGAGGCCGCCGGGGCGGCAGCGCCCGGGGCGGGGGGCGCCGCGTCGGGGCCCGCTCCCCACCCCCGTGCTTTTTCACCCTCCCCGTCGGAGCGGGCGCACACGAGAGCGTGAGAGAAAAAGTTGCAGCGCGGGGCCGGGCGCTGGAGGCTGCGGGGCCGGGCGGGGGCGAGCCCTCCGGGGAGGCGGCGTGTGCCGGCCCCTCCCGCGGGAAGGGGTGACTTCTCCGCCGAGGGATGCCCGGAGATAGGCTGCGAGCGGCCGGGGAGCAAAACCCCGCAGTCCCCTAGAAAAAAAGAGAGCTCGCCCCCCTCCTCCTCCGCGCTGGGGGAGGGGAGGAGGGAGGAGAAGGTAACTTTTTTTTTTTTTTTTTTCTTTTTTCCTTCCAGGGAGGATCCTTATTGCAATCTTCACGC